>PQWD01002763.1:0-51138 GCA_019425675.1 Leucinodes orbonalis | reverse complement strand
CTAGTTTCCCAACGGTAAAAAGTAGCATTTAGATAAGATTAATACCAGAAGGTTTTTTGTTTATTCAGCAGGCACTGCACTCCTGAGCAAGTGACTTTAAGCTGGAAATCAAAAATTCTTCAAATGAAATGTTGTAAATATCCACAAGAATTACACACATACATGACATGAGTCACTGGCCAAACTACAGGGCAATCATTGCCTTGGCACATTAATACAGTCACTGAAGCACATGTCATATGAAATTTAACGGCTAGTTACGGTAACGTTGCTAACCATGGGTTAGCGCGGGGAAGCATCGGTTAGCGTTCAGTGCGACCGACCGCGGGCCCTACTTGGAAACGTACGTACAATTCCACTTACTAAACAGGCTCGGTTTACATGACGCTGATAGAAATAATTTAAACTATTATATTTAAAAAATATATAAAAATGAGTGAGTACTTTGACAATTGAGAAGTTGACTGAGTTTGAAAAGAAAAAAGATATGCTTTTCTGTTACGGCATCTACAGAAGGTATTGAATGATCAGTCGTGTCACTCACAGACATCGAATATACAATTAGACTGGACAAGCCGCCAAGTTTTAGGCAGTCCCAGTGTCGCAATTTCTTTTCGGTTCTTACCTGTGACAAGTTATTTATTTCTTGGTAAATTTACTGATTCATTGCGATGATGGCATGTTACAATTGCACAGGATGGCATTTTGGAAAAAACGGTAATTTCTTATAATATTCGTGCGTTTTGACTCGTCTACAGAGCGTAAACTGCAGCCTGTGTATGCTTGTTGAGCTTACATTTGTCCACTTTAAACGCGGCTTGCCCCATCTCCTATATTGGGAAATCTGTGGTGTCACTATTCGACACAGTTGAGAAGTATCGAACTCTTTATTTTTAAATTACTTTTTTAATCTATCGCCGTGACGTATTAGTGTTGTAACGCCAGAAAATATGTAAGGATAATTAACATCAACAACTGTATCTCAGTTGATGTGTCAGTTCATCTCTAGATCTGGAGACTAGATTTTGGTTGCAAGAAGGTTAGCATATAAAGCTTTCCATTCATGGCTGATTGGGAAGGCCTGTGCCCTACAAATGAATTTTATAGGCTTGTTTATGGCTTTGATAGATATGTATAAGCGGAGGACCGGGATGTCTGTCGCAAAATGGTGGAGACTATGTCCAGCATTGGATGCTATTATTAGAAAATTGATTTTATGAAATGCATTTAATTCTGCATCCATGTAAGTGCGCCAGTTTCGCGTGCGCACTGTGCGCTATACGCGGCCGCTGACGCAGCGCTATTTATACCCGACATCGCCGCCTTTGACATTTGAGCAGCTTTAGCCAACTGGACCATCGTTAGACTGACCTGGGGCTATACCATGAACGATGATGGCATAATACCCTTTTGAGACTTAACGTGTGGACACTCTATGTGATCAATTCAAGGCACTTGGTGCAATGATGTAAGAAGTATAGTTCGTGATATGTTCACAAAAAGTGTTCCAAATGCAGCGACAGCACACATACAATATTCCGAATGAGCGTACATTTATCTAAACAAAGAGCTTACAACTGTATTCTCTTGGCAGTTTTTGAGGCACGGATGGCGTATCTACCTTAACAGATCGTTCAAATTGAACATCACAATACAAACAAAAAATAGAAATAGTCAATTCTGAACAAAAAGACATCACCTGCTCTATTCCCAGGGTAGCGTTCTGGGCTGTGTACTTTTCCTTATATATAAACGACCTACCCAAAATATTAAACCATGAAATAGCATTACCAATAATGTTTGCAGATGATGTGTCCATTTTAAAACTGTGAAAGAAACTCCAACCTAACATTCTTATTAGAGATATATTAAATATGTAACTCAATGGTTAACTGGACACAATCTCAAAATTAATCCTTCAAAACAAAAATAATACATTTCGACCATATGCAATTCCACCACTAAGCTTAAATATAACGCATGGCAATACACAATAAAAAATTCAGAAAATTGTACTTATTAGGAATACATATTGATTCAAATATCAACTGGAAATTTCATGTTAATGAAATTAAAAGCAAACTTTCAAAATTCACTTACGCCTTGTTTGAAATAAAGCATAGTACAAATTCAGAAACAGCACTTGTAACATATTACGCATATGCACACTCATGGCTCAGGTACGGAATAATGCTATGGGGAATAGCGTGAATGCAAATGACTGTTTTTTACTACAAAAAAAGTGCATCGAATCATAGCCAAATAAACAATAGAGAAAGCTGTAGATCATACTTCATAAAGTTCAAAAATAATGACCTTAACGTCTATCTATATCAAGAAATTGTTACATTTGTTTTTAATAATTTAAATCGTTTTCCAAAAATGAAAATACACATAATGTGAACACAAGACACAAAGAATTACTACAATTACCGTATTCCAGAGTAAATTATTAAATACTAGTCCGTACTATGGCCATCAAAATATTCAATAATTCCCTTAGATATTAAACAAGCAAAAAATTATACCGAATTTAATACAAAATTAAGCAATTTTTAACAAATGCATGCTTTATAACTCTGGAGGAGTATTTCAGCAACAAAAAGACCTAAAACTTTTTATAGTGCCCATTATAGCTTTTTGGAATAATTATTATATTATAAATAAATGAATATTATAAAATTGGTAAGATATCTACCAACTTAAAAATGATTTTCGTTTACTCAATATAAAATATTTTATAAACACTTATACTACTATGTCGATTTAATATAATTATATTAATGTTAACGTATACGGCGCTCTGAAACTGTAGCCTTAGTTTTAAATACCTAACAAATGTTGCAATGCCCTGACAGGGTCATGTTGAGAAACCTGTACTAATATTATAAGACCATTGTTAACCAACATGCGCAATAAATGAATATGAATATGAATACCTTTATGTATACAGAACATTGACTTGGGGTAGAATGATGTCCTCTTAAACTCAAAAGTAGTCTCTTAGGCCCGTATTCTAGAACGAGACTCAAGCGTTGATATTTACTAAAGTAGAGAGTACTATTTGATCAATAGCACATCCCTTTCTATCTAAGTATCAATTTAAGTAAGGAAGTCCTAAAGTAAAAGTCACCTTATTTAATCGATTCAAGACATCTGATACGGGGATGATGTCCATTTGAAGTCAAAATGTGTGGACAACTTTATGATCAATACAGGTGATCTGGAATCAGTCATCAATCATCATCAGCTCATTAAACGTCCCCACCGAGGGGCACGAGCCTACCCGTATAGGGTGATTAGGCCATAGTCGTCCACGCGGGCCCAGTGCGGATTGGACGACTTCACACACAACCTTTGAATCTCTTCGCAGGCGTGCATGAAGGTTTCCTCACGATGTTTTCCTTCACCGTAAGAGCATCGGATAACGTACATATATTTTCGAAAATTCGAAAACACATTGGTACGTGTCGGGATTTGAACCTCAGCCCTCCCGGTAGGAAGGCGACATTCCACACCATTGAGCCACCGACGCTCTGGAATCAGTACCATATACCTAATCGTCTTCATAAAGCTAGATGTGTGGTCACCCTTATTTATGGGAAAGCTTTGACCGAACCAAACGATAGCCTAGCGGGTAGTTAAAGAATAACAACTAAGTCTTGCAAATTTTACGTTTCCATGTAAACAAGCTTACACGCTTTCTCCGATGCCGACATGCGTGGATAAAAAGGACAGACGGAGACCGATTAGGATTGTAATGTACAATACATTTTCTGTGCATTAATCCACGAGTGACCAGGGTCGCATCGGCGCGAGGTGGTGTCCCGTAATTTATTGACGCGGCGACAGCGCTAATGCAGCGCGCGACGCTGACTGATAGCGCTGCAGCGATATGATACCGGTGACGCGGCTGAGTGCGATCGCTTGTACGCCGATACCGCGACCTCCCCGCCGACTATGCGCGCCTAGTACACACGCCCCCGGGGACACGGGAATTCTTAACGGAGAAATCTTTTAAAAACATTTTATCAGCCGTAAGCCGCATCCGTTGCGCACATATCTTTTATCATTTCCACTGGTCCCGGATCCCGGAGCAAATCCCTGTATCCGGGGATCGGGATAGGGATCCGGTAATCCCGGTTAATAACGCGCCGCGCGCCGGCTGTCGCAGACGTTTGATAATGGAGTATTAGCCCCAGTTATAATTGTTCAGTTATTACCATCGATTACTTAAGGGAAACTTGCTCATAACTTGCCCCGTTCGAGATATTTGAACTCGCTAGTTTGCGACAACTATGTATAATTTATACGCACCGCATGTTACCCGAGCAAAACAATACGCGAGGGGGGATTGAAAGTAAAGAGGAAAATCCCGGAAAATTCGCCAATAGTTCCCCGCGCCAGGCTCTCAGCGATGGAGGATTCCGCGGCTAATGATTTTCTCGCGCGCGAGCTCCAACAAATCCTACCAATATGGAGTGCGGAAAATACCTGGAAAATGGGAATGTTATTTCCCTTCCCTCACGCGTTGCGTTAAGTGAGAATATATGGTGTGTAGCAAGGGAGAAAATAGACGAAAAACACGGCACGCTCGCGGCTCACGTCAGTTTCTAGTACTGAGTTGTTACTTTAAATTCACATTAACGTTTTTTATCACCGCACACTCTTTTGATCTCCGTCCATCTGTTCAGATTTCGTCGTAAGGGCTGGCCACACACGATCGTTTACGGTTCGTAACAGTTTTACAGTCGGACAAACAAACAAGCGGTTCCGAGCATAGCCGTAACCCGCTCGACGCTCGTATCAAAGGCGACGCCGAATCTCTCGATTCCCAGTAAACGGCCTGTAACTACGAGAGCCATTTTGAAAATAGAACAATGATAGTTCTTTTTTATTCGCTCGTCACTTGTCACTCCGGTGTTGCGCACCAAAAGTTGCCAGTTTTTAAATAACACATCGGATAGCGATTTTTTAAAACACAAAAGAGTTTGTTTTAAAAATATCTGCGGTCAGAGCGAAATTGGAATTCAAAAAAGCGCGTCAAGAATAATGCGGAGTTAACGCGTTGTCTCAATACAAAGCTGGGTGATTTACATTTAAACTCTCTCGTAATAAAACGAAAATGCCGCCATTTCGACTGGCGGTTTAACATGAAATTTTCTATTCGGGCGGACAAAGGGCACAAATTAACGGGCCCATTGTTCGTAGGGCGGCCGCTCGGCGCGATTAGTTCATTATTATTTAATTTTATGTGGAACACCGTCGCCCGCCTCTGCTCTCCTGGTACAATGCACGTCAAAATTAGAAATAGTTTTGCAGTTTGCACATGTGCAATCCAATATCAATAAATCACTGGAAGTACTTGTGGTCGGCTGAGGCCTTCCAAATGATGCCATGCTACTTAAATCCTGTTTTATCGTTTTTCTTCAGTTAAGTATTATTTATTGACCGTTATTCATTTATTAGCCTAATCTCAACAATTCTTCATATATATTCCGGATAGGTCACCTGATGATAAATTCGACATATTTTAAGGAAAATAAGTGAGTATCTATTCAACCTATCGCAGTCCCTGCTGGACATAGGCCTCCCCCATTTTACGCCAGATATCCCGGGCCTCCAATAAGTGAATACGATCTGTCACATTCTGTTCTAGATACCTTCTAGAACTTTTTCAGGAGTATTAAATAGGGGTCTAAGGTTTTCAAATTGAAAATTTATATTTTTTTTTCAAACAATCGGTTTTTACTGTAGGTAGCGCAAGAGGGAGGCAGATTATTTATGACCAAATCCTCAAATCATTGATTGGATTGTACGGCTTTTAAAATAACTACAGCATAAAATACAGCTGCTCTGCTATATTGTTTAACGATAGCTTAATTTATATAAGTATTTAAAAACATTTCTAATATGTATTTATTTGTTAAAATTTTTAAACATTCTGATATTTTTACTTAAATAAATTATACAAATGAATATTCGCGAAAAACAAAGATGGCCGCTAATATTGCGGGCGCCATGACACTATCACTCTTCAAAATCGACTTAAACAATAACCGATTTGCTCAAAAGATCGTTCAGAGGATAACTCCTTAATGGCGATACTCGAATGCATAATATTAATTAAAATGCATTGGTTTCATATCTTTTAAAACTTCATCAATAATTTTTGGGATCCATGATGATATCAATAATATTTTACTGTCATTATTTACTCAGACATATCCAATGGATTACTTACAACACTGTCATTGCATGACCTCTTTAAAACTTGATTAGGCAATAATAAATTAATCGATTTTCAGCAACTGAACCTTAAGAATCAAGTTTAAATAAATGTACTAAAATATGCCTACTCATGGAAATACTTTTATTAATATTTCTAACATTTAAAAAAAACGTTTTTTTTCCATCACAAACAACAAGTTAGCAAAACAAAAGCTTTATACATCGCAAGGTGCAACAACTTATTTTGTGAGTTGACAACAATATAACTGTCCATTAATTGTTACTGAATGCATTGGTTTAAAATAATCATGGATTTCATTATTTACAATAGATTTGCACAATTTTATTGCACAAATAATGCTCCAAATACGTCAACTGCATTACGAGTACATAATTGCACTAATCAATCTCAAATTACTTGGACCAAAATTCCATATTTATGACTTAAATTATTGTTCATCATCATCACCATCAGCTCATTAAATGTCCCCACCGAGGGGCACGAGCCTACCCGTATAGGGTGATTAGGCCTTAGTCGTCCACGCGGGCCTAGTGGTTGGACGACTTCACACGCAACCATAGAATCTCTTCGTAGCTGGTGTGCATTAAGGTTTCCTCACTATGTTATTCTTCGTCGGATAACGTACATATAATTTCGAAAATTCGATAATACATTGGTACGTGGCGGGATTTGAACCTCAGCCCTCCCGGTAGGAGGGCAACAGTCCACACCATTAACCCACCGATGCTCAACTGCATTACTCGCACTAATCAATCTCAAAATTATTTAAGTGATCCATATTTATCCAAAAAACCGTGTCTTTTTTGGTCCACCTCCGTTGTTTCTGTACCGCAAGTACCAGGGCGGAAGAAGCCGACGGAGGTGGTATTTGTTATTGTGCGCATATCAAAGGAGCAGCGGGGTGCTTCCCGGTACAGTTCCTGGACCTGCTCCTTTGTTCTGCGGACAGATACATTAGCTGGCATTTGTGTATCTGTGATTTTCGTGGAAGTACATTAATAGATTTGGTATAGTAAGACAGCGGTTTCATGTCAATATTTGCTTTGGTTAAGACTGTACTTTTAAATGATTCTTATTTATATTTTTGTAACCCTGTAACCGCCGCTGACTGATATATCATAAAACAATAGATTTTCTATTGCATCTAGAATCCTGGCGGTTAAAAGGTTAATTGGTCTTTAGAGGTTTCGTAAAACACAGTCATCATCATCATCAGCCTATAATGTGCCACTGCCAGAACTAGGCCTTCCCGCTAAGCACAGCTGTGGCCTAATCTACTCAAAAACAGTATTATAAATGATATAAAATAGTTCTGAACCCAGTTTATATTTACTTTAGAGACGATCTGTTATTGATAGATTCCGAATCTCGCTTGGCCGAATTACAAAATTGCTTAACCCAAATCATGATTGTGAACTTCGAAAATTGACCAATATGCAGTAACTTAACTTTTTATTCACAGAACAACCTGGAACTGTTACAAAATTAAATATAAGATTCAGGGTATTCATACTAAAAACCCTAAAGATAATTCTAATATAATTTCATCAGTACAAAACTGAGAGATACGCAAAGAAGTTCATATCAAACTTCACAAGACAGTACGCGCGTCACAGCGACATCGCGCGACAAAGGTGACCGTAACTTTGTAACAGTAACCGCAGATAGCCCGAAACCATAAAACGCTTAAACTTCACCTCATCACGCACACATCCGTGACACCAGTTAATTGCTTTACGGGGAATATAACGTTTGCTTAATATTATCTGCGAGATTAGCTCCGTAAACGTTGTAAAGATAAAACGGCTACCTCCTATTTTTGTTACGTAAACGTGCACCATACGGGACCAGATTTTTGATACGCTCCAGTCGCTGTGTCCGAAATATAATAGGTATTCCGATCACGTGATATTTGACAGTTGAAAAGTGATTTAATAGCCGCTGAATAATGTATTAGGTACGATCATTTAATATTCGCCAATTAAAAAGTGCAATAAAAGCAAGGAATAGGTGATTTTTTACAAAGCACGTTTTACACGACTCTATTTTTTAAATGCCACATATTTTTTTACATGTCTTGTAATTATTTTAAAGTAAATAAGATGAAATCAACTGTCTACAAAATTACCAGACTGACTAGGCGCGAGCAGGTCTGTAAAGCTTCCCTTTGATCGTGGTTAATTACTTTAACTCTACACACTTGTGACGCCCTGGTAATCGCGATCTGCGTAACTACATAAAAGACAGATTTTTTCTGTCAAATTTATTCAAAAGTTTTGACAGCTGCTTTTTAAAATGGAAATAATATCATATAAATGACACTGAGGTGACGTTTTTTGTTTGAACAAAAATTTGGTCTCTTAAAAGTACTAAGAGCTTTTTTAACTAAAATTTGTTCTCGATGATAATGATTGAGATTTTAAAATTTTGTTGGTTTTTTTTATAAACTAATTTTGAAGCCGAGCAGCTCAAAACCTTGGATTATTATTTAAAATATAAATCTTAACACAGTTATTACCGTTCTTTATAAAAAATCATAAAACTTTCAACAAACAATCATAAATTTTAACAAATTAACCAAATCGTAAACTAATACGTTGTAATCACCCGCCAAAACACCCAATAAGCATCTAATATCGGACGAGTCAAAAATGCAATTAATTAACGTAGCTACCATTAATAACGTAAGCGTTAAATAGCGGAATACGAAACGTTGATTAATTTATTTCGTTGTTCCCACTAATGGCAATAAGTATTTGACGCACGCGAATCCGGGGTTGGTTTTTTTCCCTTCTGGTCATCCCCTAAGGTGGAAACGTCCCTGTTTTATGTGTTAAGAAATTTATTAGAATATCAGGGTGGTACTGGAATCATGAGGATTATGAAAAAACATGATTTTATGATATTTACCAGGGTGTGGTTTCCAATCCATAATTTGGAGGCAAGATATGTATTTATAAATTGTAACTTTGCCAACTGTTTGATGGTAAATTCGTCCCTTTACAACTCGGAGGAGTCTTATTCCTCCGAGCTTTACAAGGTATTCTTTATTCCTAATAATTAACAACTTTTAAATTAGTTCTGGCAAAAACACAAAATAATAATTTAATTAAATAACAGCAATCCACCGACTTCTATTTTCAAAACATTATTCTTTCTCAATTTGTATTTGAAAATGGAACAAACATAACTGCAGCAAATATGGCGGTTTTAACGAGCCTACTTAAAATGGGTTCCTTTTTCAAATTCGAATTTGAAAAGCGAACAAGTGACGTAGGCCGGCAAGTTTGTTGCGCTAATAAAGAGGTCCGGCGCTGGGCGGCGCCGCGCTTTACGACCAACGCCCGCGTGTAGGGTAACCAGATGAAAACATCAAAAGACCGGAGAAAAGGCCTTATTTTCGTAGAAAAGTCCTGGGATTTGTCAAAAACGTATAATTATGGTTTTATATATTGCGAATCTAGCTCATATCACGCGTTGCAACTTGTACATATCGAATGCGGCGGAGGGTGGCCGGGGGCTTGGTTTAACTTTTAATCAAAGAAATCTTTAAAAGACCAGTGTAACCCGTGTTTATAAAAAGTCCTAAGAAATTACGAGCATTGCAAAATCCAACCGCAATCATGAGAAACGTCGATAAATCCTGTTATCTCAGGACAAATATTGTAACCTTACACGTGCAGCAATTACACGCCGCTTTTGAAGGATTCCATTTTTAAATTATTTCGAAAATATAACTATCAGCAATACATAAGCAGTTATATAACAGTTTCGCGATCGGAACTATTGATGTTCCCCTCGATAAAGACTGTCTTTATCGAGGGGAACCTCAATAGTTCCGAGACTAGAGGACTCACTGTGCCATTCAGGAAAAATGATACTTGCTATTGGTTAGAACAATCATAGAGTCAGTTTAGTGGTTTTTTAATTTATTCATTACAAATATTCATAAATGAAAATTCGTCCGTTTACAATATTAAATTTCTGATGCACATTGTGTACTCTACCATTTTGATACAATTTGAAACATTTTATTAGCCCACAACATCTTTCACATCTAACGGAATTCGAACCCAATGCATTGGAGAACTATATTTCCAATATAAGCATGACATGTGTTGGTCTATACCAACACTGAAACATTTGATATGAAAGTTTTAATTAATTTCACAAAAATATTCTAATACAATTCAAACTTCAAATTTGAATACAAATATTCCATTTTTATGGTTTCACATCGCTTCGTTGCGTGTAAACGCACGAACACAACCAATCAAGAACATAATGCAATAAAAAAGTCAACAAACTAGCTCCGAGCCCCCAGCATCACCTGGGAACCATCAGCGTGCTCGAATATCCAACGGTGCGGAGTTAATACAAGAATAATGAAACAATTATCTACATTGACGGCTTGCGTGTCCGTCCGAGGGGCTTGCCCACGCGTGGGGTGCTCCAATAATGGGATTGCATGTGTAACTGACGTGCACATAGGATTTTTAATTTTGTAGGTATTGATGGCGATTGGCAAACAATTTGATCGAAGCTTTGCTTATTTTCCATGCTCTATCTGTTTTTAGAGACTAAATGTAATAACTGTCCCATATTTTTATAAAATCCTTTATATTTAGACTTATCTATGGATACAGGAGAAGAATTAAAACCTTTTTAACGCTAATACTATGCTTAAGCTTATATTTAAAAAAGCTGGCCATACACAAAAATAGAACGTATTCCTCATTTGAAAACAAGGAACAATGCAATACAAACAACGCTTCTGTTCTATGGAACGTACATTTGAAATTGGAACGCCATGTGTCGGGTAACTACATTTTAATGAGGTCCGAATCGAAAGGTGCGAATCGATTATTGTCTAATAATCGGAGTATCGATAATGTGCTAACTCGAATTACGGGGGCGCGTAATTGTGGCTCGCACGCGAAGTGTCTATCAGAATTACGTTTTTGTTTTGGGGTCTTTACGTTTTTAGGGGTCCCTTGGCGAGGTCCGCAGATGGGTGAGGTACGCCCATATGGCACCTAGAGCTATTATTCCGAATTGTGTGAAAACAGGTGCATTGAAGTTAATATGACAAGGTGTTGTTTTGTTGAAAACGTAGGGTAACGTTTTATTTACTTTTTTGTGAGAGAATAGCATTAGTGACTGATATTTAGGTAAACAATCGCTATATATTAGTATTGTTTTTCCAAAGCTAAACACAAATTATCGTAAAATCGCATTGACACGACTTTCAGATCCACCTCATTTCATGCTTATCCTTTACAAGTAAGCAATATTAACAGTGTCATATAGTATTTGCTAAGTTATCATCATCATCATCAGCTCATTAAACGTCCCCACCGAGGGGCACGAGCCTACCCGTATAGGGTGATTAGGCCTTAGCTGTCCACGCGGGCTCAGTGCGGATTGGACGACTTCACACACAACCTTCGAATCTCTTCGCAGGCGTGCATGAAGGTTTCCTCACGATGTTTTCCTTCACCGTAAGAGCGTCGGATAACGTACATATATTTTTCGAAAATTCGAAAATACATTGGTACGTGTCGGGATTTGAACCTCAACCCTCCCGGTAGGAAGGCGACAGTCCACACCACTGTGCCACCGACGCTCTGCTAAGTTATATCGACATAGTATTATATGTTTCATACTCAAGGGCATTTTCAATTGACTGCCTACAATATTATACCGTGAGAAAATAAATCTATACCAATGACCTACAATAAAATATTTTGACGACACTTTTTGTTTAATACTACTACTACTGTTGCCCGCAGATGGCTTTTACAGCTTCACCGGGATATTAGCGAGCGCAGATGGCTCTCAGCTTTAAACATTTACACAACGAGCCTAAGGGCGTCCTAGAGTAGAACTCGAATCTCGGTTTAGGGCGTTGCAGGTAGGGCTAGGTAACTTAGAATATCTTTAGGAAAAGAAACGGCCCGGTACACGCCGGTTACTCAAATAAGGACTGAGCGGTGGGGGCGGAACCTTGGATGTAGGTTTTTGGAAAATCAGGATTCGTCCATATTTCCCAAATCTATACACTATTCAACAATAAACAAATTGAATGGAAAATCCCATGTTTTGTGGGTCGGCAGCTGACTAGATGATCTCAGAACACCTTATCTCGGTCAGTGTTTGCTTACGAGTATTGATAACCGGCTGCTGTGCTTGCTCAATCAGCGATAGCGTCTTTGGGTCAGATATTTTTAGGTTGAAGTATTCCTATTGTTACCGAAAAGACCCAAAACTTATCAAAAACATGAATACGTTGGTGCTATTTATTCATAACGACATTTGAATTGTTTGATATATCTGTTGCTGGTTTTGAAAGGCTTAAATGTAGAGAAAACAGTCAAATATTAATCCAGTTCCAATTCAGACACACACCTAAAACACCGGATCCCATACCTTAACTTCAGCCAGAAAAAAAAACAACAGAAGAAAAAAATACTCCATCTGTCAAAGTGACAGATTTACGCGCCAAAACCCGCCAGCATGTTTTAAGTGTCGGTGATTCCGACCGCAATTGAAACCCCCGTCCTCTAGGTAATCTGATAATACGCAGTTGAAAAATGCAACAAAAAAGCCTCCGGCGACTCCTCAACGACACTTACGCATTGTAATCGTCCAAATCGAATAATCGAGCACTCGAGCAAACCGAGTTAGGTTGTTACAGTCGCCCCTTGCCCGCACTACTTGTAATTAGGGTTGCGCCTAACGTCTCACAGCGAATTATAATATTTGTGTCCTTACATTTAATTTAATAAGGAAGCTGATGATAATCAAACTAAACAATACCCGATCAATATGTAGCCATTCTCATACTTGAAGTTACCTGCTTTCTATATCTTAGAAATAAAACTCAGATTACAAACATTTTAGTGCACAAAAATATGTCCTTATGCGCTGTGAATGAATGCTTTGCTAATGGATTTGATTTGACATGGTTACTCTCACAGTGCTGGTCATCTTGGATTTACTGCGCGTATTTGAAGAGTGACAACTACTACAGCCTTGCAACGTCCACATCTAGACACAGGCCTCACCAAAGGTTTAAAAGCGTCAAAGGTCGCCATTCTATTCAAAAATTCCCAAAATAAAACTAACAAAATAATTGAATAAATAGATGATTAAATTAATCTAATCAATTTGTGATATTTATTACGTTATAAATATCACTGATAAAAATATCAAGTGCCAACCCTAGGTAATCGAGTTGAAGTCGCAGGCTCTCGATTCGAGCGAGGGCCCTATTATGCACAAATTCCCTCCAATCTTGCCGCAAACAGTTTTATGGTCTTTGGGAATTTAACCTGCGCGTAACTATTTTTCGGAGTCGAAAATAAGTTTGCGAGTTTAAGTGTAAGTATAAGAGCGTATGCGTCACCACATTCTTGGTTACTGCTTTTGGTTCATCTGCGAATACGAGAATTATTCAATTTACAAGTTAGCAACTATATTGTTACGCTATGTTTACGAGTTACAATCTCATGGCTAACAGTGACCTTTATGAAAGCAAAATTATGACTATCCAAATATATTTGTTCATTTTAATAGAGAGTGTAGATAAGTTCATGTATGTTACAAATATGTTAGCGATATCATAGTTTTGGATTAATTTCTAACTTAAAATTAGACTTCAAAGTTGATCTAAAAAATACATGAATATTCACACAGCGCCATCTTATCCCAAACTAAGTTTTAGCCTGTAATACGGATACTAAACAATGGATAAACAAACTTATATACTTTTTTGTAAAAGCATATTTTGCATATAAAACACCCAGACCAATGCAAACAGATATGTTCATGCACACAAATGTATGAACTGCCCAGGGACCGAACCCGGAACCCTTGGTGTAGTAGCCGACGTCTCAACCATAACACCAGATTGGTCATCTTAAATTAAATAAAATTTGAGTGTCTGTTTGTAATTTAAAAAATCCGCTTTATGCACTAGAGGTCCTCTGCTTTTATCATGTAGCCTTCACCAGCGGCCTTTAGCTAATCGTTGGTCAATCAGACCGGAGTGCATCATAAACGACGCTTATCAAGACGCGGCTTCTTCAGACCTCGTGTGCTCCAACGGCTATCGGTTTGTATTTGTTTGTCTATCTACGTCCTTGTACTAGCCTCTAGGATTTTTAGACAAAATTTGACACAACTTTCACTGGCAGACAGCTGATACTATAAGAATTTACTTATTCTACTTTATTTCTACGCGGACGTAGTGACGGACATAGCTAATAGCAAATAAACATGTTTACACAAGCCTGTACAACTATTAATATTCCCGCCATTATTCGTACGCGACATAGTAAAAAAAAACGTCAAGCGGCCAGCGACACCTCGCCGAATCGAATCAGAATCGATACATCGGTATTCCGTTGACGGGACACAATTCAATTTGAATATTTCCACCGCGATGGCGAATACTAATTCGGCGGACAGTTTAGCAAATTGTAACTTGCTGCGTGTATGTATTATTTATAACGCATGCGCTCGTAGTTTTAATTTGTACTATCTTATCGTGCGTAGATTGATGTACGGACCCTGGTGTCTGTTTGTGTAAATTTATCATTGATTTTGTCTTGCCATGTTTAAAAATTTACGCTAAGTAAGCGTTTTAAAACCAATTGAATTACGCATGCTAGCGTGATTTTTAAACATTTCTTTTCATATTCATACTGTGTCCGGAGGCCTGTGCCCCTCACTTGTAAGATATAGTCTGTTTGAATAACTGAAGATACGATGTGGCTCAATGGACCAAACAAATAGAATACAGGAAGGTAAAGATTGAATGAAGAAAGTTGAAGGCAGCTATAACTGACGCAAAATGGGGGATACCTATGTTTAGACAGATATTTTAAGGAGTAGCTTATCTTAGGAAGTCTTTTGACTATAAGCGTGAACAATTTCCGAAAGATTTTTGATTGAAGTCTCAACACCTAGCTATTGTTTCGTATTGCATCCCATCGTTATTAATTGACCATGATAAGGAAATGCGATGTTTAAAATTTTTGTGACAAGCACTAGTACTCGTGTTTATTAAATTGTGAGCTATTTTCCTTCAGTTTTTGTTAAAAATTGCAGGTTGTACCATATGATTTATCGAAATACAAACAACCAGTACCCATAAATTATGTTTCGTCTATACTGATTTCGAAAATCATCAAATTTTCATTAACGTTTTATGCCGATACCACGATGTTTGCTCGATAGGCCACAACCGATCTACAAGCATTCATCGTCATTGCAAAACACAAGAAACTCCATTCATACCCATTCATGAAGTTCATTTTGTTCCGGTACTCTATTTATACTTTCACTGTTCATATTAATTATCGCAACGTTTTAGAGTCTGAAAAACTTCACGTATCGAAAATAGAAACGGATGACTAATGACGCGATACACCTAATGAATGTCGTGTGAGACTGTCGTTTTAATTAATGTTGTCCCAGCGCGTAGACTACGACATTTGTGCTCCATTATTTCATCTGTCCCAAGTAAAAATGCTTTGACGTTTACATGCGAACGATCTTTTCATGTTGCAAGTTATAAACGACGCGTCACTTGTACGTTGTGTTCATTAATTTCTATACGCAACACCCGAGGTGGGCAGCCGTGAGAAAAGCTAACATTTTTGTCGCCATGTTTAATTGTTATACAAAAACATGGCGAGAGGCTGCGCTCCGGATACGATAAACCACTCGTGGAGATTAGATTTTTCTAAATAAATACTGCGGTGGTGTTATTTGGTCGGAGCACAAGGGCTCCTTGTTCTCAATGGTGTTTGCTTAAGCACTCAAACGTCAGTCGTCAAGCACTCAAACGTCAATGGGCGAGCACACACGTCACTAATCTTTTTTTTAAATATGCAGTAGCACAACACTCGGGCGAAGGAAACAACTTGTACAGCCTTTGTGATTTACAGCTACATTATTTTCAGATGTTACAGATTACGCAACAACAAATACTTGGCCATGTCGTGTGTCAAAGAGAAATTAAAATATTCGAAAAGTTTTTCTCGTTTCGCGGGAACTGCCACGGTGGCTCGTCTGAATGACAGGACCATATTTACGACGTGTCGTGTTCAAAATATTGTCTCTGGTCTTCGGCTAAGAGAGCCCGATTTAAATATCACGTTGAATGACGCCAACATGAGGTCGACACGTTGGCGAGTGATTAAGACCGCTGTTACTGTGGAAGTAAAACATACCATCGTTTGCCAACAGTATGGAGACATCGAGTTTTCAAAATGACATATCAGTTTTTTTATTATATATATATATATTCCTGATAATTTAAACACAGTTCGGGAAAGTCCCATAAAAGCTGCTGTAGAACCACCCACATTTAATCCACACATATTCAAATCAAATCTGCTTAACTAGCCAGAAATCAATTTCTAAACACCAAAACTCTGCATGAATAACCAACAAATTCCAAACACCACAATTCCACCCCATCATACAACATGTCAATACATTGAAACAGCCCCATAGAATCACAACAATATTGCAGCGCGATCGAGGCTCATCAGATAGGCCTTAAGAGGCCATCATGGGCCACGACGAGAGGCCTATAAACCTGCGAGGGAACGGAGGCGTAAAATAAAGCCCGTACGAGCAGTAAAACACGCTCCCTCCAACGCTGTAGGGCTGCCACAATTGTCTGTATGCAAGTCTTAGATTTATTCGAAGTTAATAATTTTGTTCGCCGTATTTTATCTATTTTTTTTAATAAGAACTCTTTGTATTTTTTATTATCGCATAAATTTAGTGTAATTTGTAGTGTTTTAGTATTTGCAAATTTCATATCAATATTTAGACCTCGCTATGTATCATATTTATAGATTTTAATTTAGACGCTAACTGATTGCAACTCAGGTGGCCGCCATCTTTTAAAATAGTTTTACTGTTATAATATTTTTCAATTTTTGTACCAGAAGTTATATAGTATAATAAAGTTATATTATAGTAATAAGAGCGTCGGTGGCTCAGTGGTGTGGACTGTCGCCTTCCTCCCGGGAGGGCTGTGGTTCAAATCCCGACACGTACCAATGTATTTTCGAAAATATATGTACGTTATCCGTCGCTCATACGGTGAAGGAAAACATCGTGAGGAAACCTTCATGCACGCATGCGAAGAGATTCAAAGGTTGTGTGTGAAGTCGTCCAATCCGCACTGGGCCCGCGTGGACGACTAAGGCCTAATCACCCTATACGGGTAGGCTCGTGCCCCTCGGTTTCGGGGACGTTTAATGAGCTGATGATGATAGTAATACTGATTTAAGAGATGGCGATGACATAAAACTATTCAGTAAAATGTGACCTTAAGGCGTCATTAAAAGGGTACAAAATCAAAAGCACGAGCATACTACAATGTCACTTTGGCTTGTAGCGAGCGACGATATTTCGATAGAAAATTTTGCATGGCATAATTTTGGCGGGGACACTTTTTGGATGAGATTGTGCATATAGTTTTTTTTATGTTATAAGTGTACAGGACGGTCAGGACGCTCACCTAATGGTAAGTGATACGCCAGACCATGACAGAGCGGCATTAAGGAAACCAACAACTGATAG
Organism: Leucinodes orbonalis; assembly: GCA_019425675.1. NCBI lineage: Eukaryota > Metazoa > Arthropoda > Insecta > Lepidoptera > Crambidae > Leucinodes > Leucinodes orbonalis. Next base: position 33,275 of record PQWD01002763.1, on the reverse strand, counting down.
ACAGTTATTATCCTCCATCAATGCCGCACTTCGCCAGTCACCCGAGACAACAGATGTTAGGACTCTTATACCGGTAATTGCACTAGCTACAGTGCCCTCATCCCGAACACAAAAGCGCATGTAGAGTAAGTGCAAGTTTATTGTATATCCAAGATTAAACGGTTGAAATAATTAATACTGCCAAGTGGCAACCCTAGCCGCCCTCTCCGCTGAGATAATCTTAGCCGTTACACTTTTACAGTCATTTTAGTGTGATTTTTTGATTACTCAAGTGCTGAACTCGATGGAGATCGCATTTGTGGCTGATACTGTATTCTATTACATTCCAATACAATAGCTGTATTTGTTTTGGATTTTGCTTAGTTTGTAACGAGAAAATACAGTTGGTTCTACTGTGATTAGATGGATTCTATGGATGAGATTAAACCACAGATTTCCCAATACAGGAGATGGGGCAAGCCGCGTTTTTAAGTGCGACAAATGTAAGCTCAACGAGCATACACTGGCTGCCAGTTTACGCTCTGTGAGACGAGTCAAGACGCACGAATATTAGAAGAAATTACCGTTTTTTCCCAAAAAGGCCATCCTGTGCAATTGTAACATGCCATCATCGCAATGAATCAGTAAATTTACCAAAAATATAATAACTTTTCACAGCTAAGAACCGAAAAGAAATTGCGACACTAGGTACCTATAAACTTGGCGGCTTGTCCAGTCTCATTGTATATTCGGATGTCTGTGGATTAAACTGTGTTAAAATAATATAAAATTTTGAAAAAAATAATCTAAAATATTGACTGTGGTAATTTTTTTGATTGTGGAATTTTAAATACACTTAAATGAAGTAATTTTACACAATCTACAAGTTGTTTCCATTAAATTTAAGCAGAAATTACGTCTACAGTAACTTTATGTTTCGATTTCTTCAAAGTCGTTAGAACTCTAATTGTTAAGCAAGAATGACCTGGTTAAGGTGGCGGGTAGCAGATGTCAACTGCTAGGGATCGGTCCGCGTGGAAATCATTAGGGGAGGCCTTCGTTCAGCAGTGAACATTCTAGGTTGTAATGGTGATAATGATGAAGCACGAAATGATGATTGTTACGTTTACATGATATCAATATGTTTAATGTTTACTTTGATTAAATTAATTTAGAGTATCTTATTTATGTAAGTACGAACCAGTAATCTCGCCCAAATATTTAATTTGACAATGTATTTAATAAAACTGAAAAAAGAATCTATAAATCTGGAATTAATATAGGTAATACATACAAAATTGAGTAAACAGTCAGTCAAAGAGTCCAATCCTTACAAGATCCCAACAGTCTTACCATCGACAACCTCCATAAACGGCAAAACCGACAATTGAACATTGACCGTTAAACCTAACCTCAAAATTAACACAAACAGGTGTCTCACAAGGCGTTTATTTGATCACCGTCACAGCCGGCCGCTGACAAATTCGCACGCCCTCGACATCTCCTAAACGCGCACTTAACCGTACCCTTTCCGCCTTTCCCTCGGACGACGCCATTCTTTTTATCGCAACTTTATTAACGTATAAAGGTCTGCTGATGGCCGTTTAAGAATTAGGATGCGCTCGCTGGAGCCGAACAAATGGCGGGCGATTCGCACTTACACTTGCGCGTTCCGAATTCGAATTTTCGAATATGTTTCTATTCTTTTTTTAGGTTTCTGGTGCATTCTTTTCGTTTTGAAATCATACTGGCCAATTAGATACTTAGTCACGTCTTTTTTTCTCGATGTAACCAAGGAGCTTAAAGTCTTTTTATATTTCTATGTTGCTTTATAGTGGCTAGATATTTGGGTCATATTAATTTAACAGTTACACTGAATTAATCCATAAAGAACCAGAAATAATCTGTTGCAGAACTGATAACCGTTGGGGAAAGCGTGTTCTGGAGTGGAGACCACGTCTTGGAACCGTCGTAGCGTGGGGCGACCTCCAACAAGATGGAGTGATGACATCCGTAAAACGGCCAGTAACAGATGGCATCGGAAAACGGTAGACAGATATATGTGGCGTGCTATTGGAGAGGCCTATGTCAGCAGTGGACAGGAGTAGGCTGATGATGATGATGAATCCATAAAGAGGTATTTCACTTAGAATCTACCAAAAACTGGAATCACTGGATCTATACATACAAAATTTAACAATGCAATATTTGGTGCTTGATGCAGCAAGGGTGGCATTATAATATCCATGTTACATTTATTTGAGATATTCCCAAAAATGTTAGTACATCCTTTACGTTATAAATCTTCACTAATAACATCATCAACAAATAAAGGTCTGGCAATGGCCGTTTAAGAAATTAGGACCGTAGCCCGGTGCGCTCGAGCTGAACAAATGGTGTGTCGGAACTTAGAGCTGAGCGCCCTCCGCCATTACGGGGCCGCGGATTATGACACTTGTCCAATAACGTCCGACACCTTCTAAATTTAAATATTAAAATATTGACTTCTTTATAAAAAAAAAATGTTTTTTTTTTTAAGAATAGAACTTAATTTTTAATTTTTTTTTTCATAAAGTGAACGGGACGATCAATTCGGTCAACTGTTTTGTGATACACCTAACCATGAACGATACAGTGTTTTTGGAAATTAATAACCTTTCATTATTTACCGCCGACACTGCCCTGCGCTCGTCACCCGAGACGACAGAAAAGTTATCCCGCCTCTTAGGTCTCTCAAACTCGGTAATTTTACTAGCCACGGTGTCCTTATCCCGAAATAAAAGTGCAAGCACTCGTATTTCACGGGTCGATATCTGGCACTGCGGTGGTACCTACCTAGACGATTCAGTATCGAGTCTACTTAGTAACCTTCACGGTTGTCAGTAATTACAGCCATATTTTCTTTTAAACACTAAGGGCGTACCCGTTTCTCGGTATTCCGCTACTATGTAAACTACAAAGAGGTACGAGGGAAAAAAATTTGAGTTTCAGTTCAATGTATGGGGAACCCCAAAATATATTCATTATTTTTCAAGTTTCTTGTCAAAACCTAATAGCGGTTCACAGAATACATATATTTACAAAGTTTGAATAGTGTAGTGTTTATAGTTTCAGAGAAACAAGGGTGTGACATACGGACGGACAGACAGACAGACATGACGAATCTATAAGGGTTCCGTACGGTTGCCGGTTATTATTTTCTTTTAAACACTTAGTGCGTCCCCGTTTCTCGGTATTCCGCTACTATGTAAGCTGCAAAGACAGGAGGGCGTCGCGAACTGCAAAAAGGGCCAATTCAGAACACGCGCTCACAACCAAAAGGGAATAATCATCGAAATGACTGTTTACATCGAATATTGATAATTCCGAATGTTACGCGCACGATTTTCTATAACGAGATGTAATACGGCAAATAACAGCGGCGAACGATCGGAACGAGCGTCGACGCCGTGGAAACAATCCGATTTACATGTCTACCGGCTGTACTAAAACGAAATCATGAATGAAGCGCAGTATAGGAAACCCAAAACATTATCCTTATGCTCCCATTTTACGACCTTCACCCCATCCAGTCGAAAGGGTCACATCGCTACGACACGCCGTAAAAGCATCTATCCCACTTGCACTTACCCCGTTCGCGCAAGAGCGAGCAGGACCCGAGGCGAGATGAGTCGAAAATTATTTTTTTTATTATCACCATCGGCGGTGCTCTTTTATTTCCTTTTTACGGTCCGAGTACCTCATAAAAAGACAATAAACTTACTATTTACAGACCATCAGGAAATTGTTAGCCGAAGAGGTCCCTTTACGACACATGTTCCTCCTGGATGGAGTGACGCTTTACGGTCCAAGTGTTCGTAAACTGTGCGCAATGATACATTTTTATCTCGCGCCTGATCCTCCGTTAATGTTAACCTCCGGTGGGGAACATTGCACTGGCGTTTAGTTACTTTGATTGTTTCGCGGGAATGGAGCCTATCAAAAAGCCACTTGGTTGCAGTTGTTATAAGTTTGTGGCGACCTGCCCCAGCTTCGCACAGGTGCCGGCCGATACCGCTGGAAACCTCAAAAATAACAGTATTTCTTCACTATTTATTGGTCGCTATAATACATATAAACCTTCCTCTTCAATCACTCTGCTAAGAAGCCGCATCAAAATCTGTTGCGAAGTTTTAAAGACTTAAGCATACATACATAGGTATATAGGGGCTGAAAAAGTGACTGTTTTATAATATCCAGATAGCTATGCTGGGGTGTGAAAGGAACCTCCACGTAGATGGTTTTGTTCCCCTGAAATAAGACATCGGGCGCGCATCCTGGTCAAGGGAGTCCTACTCGCTAGCTGGCAAATCCATTCCCCACGATGGCTTCGACCCGTTAAGAAGAAGGAGCAGAAGCTGCTGCTATGCTTCTATTATAAAAATAATAGAAGCATAGCAATTCTATTATAAGGTTGTCTATGTGGATGTCTCTTTCTCTTTAATCTGTTGCAGTCGCTGGTTACAGGTCTTCCCTAATTTTTCGCCAGATATCCTGCTTTTCTCCACTTCCTTATACATCAGTGATACCTTAATCTTTCCTATTTTAAAATGATTTTATTATCTTCTATGTATGTATGTTTCGAATTTGCCAGTAGTATTTTTTTTTAAGTTCTACTATTGGTACTGGAAAAATGCAGATGATGAAGCTTGCCAGTTCAGAGTTTGAAGCTCTTGTAAGTTAACTCGTTAGCAATAATAGCAAACTTTACAGCTCTTTGGGGCAAAAAGAAGCTATCTCAAAATATTTTTGGTTGGTAAAATATTTTAAATGATTAGAAAACTACTATGTACCTACTTTGTTCATCATCACACCCGCTAACACCTGACCATCTTGAAAAATCTTCCTAGAAGTTCTAAAAAATCTCTGTGAAAGACTAACTTGTCACATGTCGGTATAGGATAGTATTTTTAAAACTGTGTATTCTCCTTCTTTTTATGTTTAATTACTTTACCCGTTCCATTCTAAGTTACTTCATTAACTTTTGAATTACTTAAATATGATTGTTTCATTATACGAGTAAATCATATTTTCCATATTGTAGTCCAAAGCTGGACACAAATCTCTCCCGTTTATGCTAGATATTTCAGTCCTCGACTTTTTTTATCATCTTCCACCTAAAAATAATCTCCACAGTTTTTATCAAATTTATGTAACCTTTAAAATTATAATTTGTGAAATTAATTATACCAGGAGTAAAGTTCCGAGCGAGTACTAGGGGCGCATACTCTATGAAGAGCAACACGCCATGAGGCATAAACGGAAGCCCGAGATACACTCGACTTTATTGTTGGGAATTTCTCAAGAGTCTTAATAATAGTTATTAAAAGCTGCCCTGTTAGCTATAACATCCGTAAAGTGCTTTTTATGATTTAACACTGATTCTCCTCGATATTACCGCTCGTAAATTACACTGGGATTACCGGTTAAATTGTTTTATGATATGTTTTCATTATTTACGACTTTGATGTGTTATTGAAATGCTTTGAGGGTGACGTCATAGGAATGCAAAAGAAATGCGATCGAACTGTAGCTATTGGATGACATGAGCGATTCTAGTATGTGATCGTTTGCAAATAATAATAGCGAGATTCACGCTCGCTGTGTCGGGAACCAGGGCGCGAGGGGCGCGGGGAGCTAAAGGATTTCAATATTGTGAATTCCGAGGATGCTCTCCTAGTGCGTGTAATGAATTTCGGGATTGTCTTGCGGTTTTTCGGTTTCAACCCCTCAGTCCCTCGGGGTGTATTTAGTTGCGCTCCATTGGACGGAGTCTACATAGCCCTTATATAAAGCGCGGCGTTTAAAAAACCACTCTGCTCGGAATACTTTGTGAAAATTCCTGGTGCGGCAAAGACGGTGCCGGCGCGGGCTGGCACGCCGGTGCCCGAATATATGATAATAAGGGTGGTATTATTTAGGTCCGGCCATTCGTATGATAAAACAGAACCAGTGATATTTGCCCGCCGACAATTTCTATGGAGATTTCGGTCTTGTTTTAGGGGTTGAATCTGTGCATGGGTATGATAAATGGATAAAGCCGGTGGGGAAATATGAAAAAGCGTTTTTTCAACACACGATCATCAATAGCTTGCCCTGAAATACCAGGGCACCATATGTTGCGAGGGTATGCAATGAAGAAGTCCGAGTCTAAAGGTAAATTCGAAATAAGAACTCGAGTTAATTTTTTAATGGGCGCGGCGGTACGCGTGCGCCCGAGGCGCGGAGTTCTAATTAAAATCGCCCCGTTTCTGTGGTATTAATTTTCATCCTTTAAAACGGTTTTTGTTGCGCTCTCCTGGTTAGGTTATGTTATTGTTGTGGGTTGTAACTAATTTACATGTTAATGAGATGTTGGTAATCACGTAATTTACAACTTCGATTGCCTGCGTTAATAAAAACGTGCGTTTTCGTACCGCGCGGTAATTACATAGTTCATCTGCTGCGAACAATGGCGGGGCGTGCGGCCGCTACCGAGACTACCGACAAATTTTTATTTTAAAAACATTCCTAATGTGTATTAGCATTTGTTACAATGCTAACCGGGGAAGCAGAAGCGCGGTCTCACATAGCGACGCGAGGCATAGGCCGAGCGCGCCTTTGTCTCGACGATTATGTATGCAAATGACGGCCGGTCCACCTGTGCCACTTTATGTTCGCCTGGTAAACAATCGCCAGATGGAAATGGGAAAAGGAGCGTTTGTTTTTTTTTTTGTCCCCCGTAGCTACTGGTGCTGCGCTAGTAAATCATCGCGGCTGTCTCGGGAAACTGTTTGTATTGAGAGATTGCGGCAAAACACGCGATCGCCAGTGCGCGCTGCGTACAGATACTGGTCTTAATGGGAGTTGGAAGCTCCTCGCGATGCTTATCTCCTGGTACCTAGACGCGGCCATCATTTCGTCATAACAACTTTATAATTAAACAAGTCGTAAATTAAGCGTAAGTGGCAAGTTGTACACAGCTCATAAATTTCGAGCGCGATCGAAACCGAGTATTAATCGGTGAAAAAAAACTCAACTGCACTCGACTAGACGGAATGATTGCACGCAAACACTTTCCCGTCTCGAGAACACAAGTAACGCACCACTTGTGGTTAAGTGGCTGGTGATTGATTCGATGCTCGGCATCTAGACACTTAAAATACCTGGCTGGGAAATACTAGTTCACAATAACTAAAAAATTAACTAGACCGTGAAACCGAGTGCATACCGCTTAAAGTTTATATATAAGATATACCTAAAGTAAAGCCGAAAATAAATAAACCAATAATGGTTACGACAACACAAATGTTCGTAATTAAAACACCCAATATTATAGATAATATATAAAAAAATTAAACTTAAAATTCATCTTTCTGTGAATGATGTTCAAATTCTAAATTGCAACTCGCGTCTTAGAGATAGTCCCCGATTACTAAGCCGCATAACACCAACTAAAAATACATTAAAATATACCGTACGTTAAGGGTTACCGCTATTTTGTTAAGAATTACATTTGCATTACAAGTAATTATAATAATACCAAGACAGCCCTACAGCCCTCTCTAAGTCTTCGATTTGGCGTCAGATTATATTACCATAGCGTGGCCCTACGCTACGCTGTCCCAAAAAGCCCAACAGTGGACTAGTATTTTTGGATTCTATTTAAATAATTGGGTATACTTGGAATGTAATTAAAGTTGCCCTTCGCGTCTAAGAGATCTCCAATTGTTAAGCCGCATAACACCAACTAAAAATACATTTAATTATACCGTGCGTTAATGGTTACCGCCTTGTTAAGAATTACATTTGCGTTGATATTATAATTAGTTATATTATTGCCACTACAGCCCTCTCCAGGCCTTGATGATGTAATTGCCTACTGTAGCTCCTCCATTAGGTCCTACGCTACGCTGTCCAAGACGCGGTCTCCACTCCAGACTCGTCTGCTCCAACGGCCATCGTTCTGCGACATACGTGACAGCCCACTGCCGCTTCAACTTGCTTATCCGCGAGTTAAAGTACCTTAATAATATTACTTCATAACATTTTACATGTATAATTAATATTAAAATTCAATTCCGTTCCGAACCAACCCTAGCTAACCGACTGGGCGTAGAAATTCCAACTTTCAAGATACTAACTTCGCTGCTTTTAAAGTAAGCGGCTTCCGAGCGGCTTAAATTCGCTCATTTCGCACACTCCGCTCACTCCGCTTGCTTCGCTTTGTTGACGTCATTAGCGCTTGAGCGTGAGCGCTTATCATCGGGGAGATTGATCAATGAGAAATAATTCATTGTCATTTTACTTGTTATTAAATGATTTTAAATATCTTCATACTGAGTGTTTTATTTAAAATTCTTAGTAGATGCAAAACGGTTTGAACTAATTGTATCTTATGAATTGGCATTAATAAGTGTTATATAGCTCTTACATTAATAACTATTATTTAATATGATTAACGGCGAGTTAATTAACGGCGAGTTAATTAACCATGGACGATTACAAATACATCATGTATATAGTTAGATAGATTTGAACCCGCGAACCATTTTGCGTTTTGTTGTTAATAAAATTGATTATTTTACCTGAGGAAGAGCGTACGTACGTTTACGTACACCTATTCTCTCTTTATTGGCTCGTTAAGTATGGCTTCCATTTATGTTAGAAAGCAAAGGTTTTTATTAAATACATTTTTTAATTCGTGTTAATAGATTTATAAACCAATAAGCCAATCAAGAGATTTCATTTATTCTGTATACAAATCATTTCGTAAAAGAAAACAAGCCCAAGTACCAGGGCGGCATCTAAACAAAGAGTTCAAATGGACCACCAGCGATCTAAGTTTGAATTTAGAACGGCTCCGAAATGCTAATCCGACAATGCCCCGTGATTTGCAAACAGAGAGAAGAGGTGACGATTGTATGCTGATTCGTTGTATGATTGTATGTGTGACATATAATGTGAGGCACTACATGAGAGATCGTCCCACGTGATGATGTTTGATGCAAAATGTTTTGATTAAACCAAACTCCATGTTAGTTACGCCGATTGGAACCTTTTAACAATAGGTTCAAGATATTATTTTCAAGCAGCTAACATTTGATTACGATTGGTCTCTGCGTCTTATTAAATGCTTAGTGGAAATCTCTTTAAATACGGGCACGAAATTTCCCAGAAGTAGTCTGCATACAACCTTTACGAATGTAATGAACTGGCTGTCTAAGAATTTGAATAAAAAATAATTTTATGAAAATATAGAAACATTCAAATTTGGAAGCGTGGCTAGTGGAGCGTACCTCACCGCAAGGCATTCCATATTCAAAATAATGTTCTCTCATTTCGAAAACGGCGCGTTCTATATTCGTTACTTCGCGGGGGCGCAGGGCGGTATCGCAATCGAAAAAACATAAAACTGACAACTAATACGCGACGAGTTCCGTATCGTATTAATAAAATGCGTTGTTTATATTCGTTGAGACAAGAAAGGTACTTGTATTATTTTCGGCAAATATGAATGAACATTATTTTATGATACCCATAGATATAAAATAATTTTCTTAAATAAAAAAATGGATGCTTGATATTTTTGAAGGTAAAAATATTAGTATTTAATAATTTACCAAAAATATTGCCACAAATGTTCCTTAAATGGACTTTTCTCTAACATGCAATAAAATATTCTTTTAATATCAACTTAAAGCCTTTCGTTATCATCTTAATTGAAAAAAAAAGATTACCAAAACGGGCGCCATGTTATGCGTGCAACGGAACGCGCCAAAGTATCGACTAAGGCCCCGCCAAAACGCCCCATAAATCACCATAGGGAAATTAAAACTGTCTTTAAAACAATACTTTCTTCGCATCCGAGTGGCGCCCCCCGACGGGGGAGACAAATATGGTTTGCGCGTTCATATCTTCAATTTGAATTAAGAATGCTGATTTCAAAAAAAGAATATTCTTTATAACTGTTTGAATCGGCTTACTGAGATACGATTTATAAAACGTCGGTTTGAATATTAAAAAAATACGCATTGGTTGAGACGAAAGTTTTAGTTTCTGTAATCTTTTATTGCTCTAGTAATTAGGTATTAAGAACCTTGATTTAATCATCATCATTGCCTACAAGTCTGCAGAGTTTCCATACGGCATAGTCATGATGAGGTTGTTTTGTTACTCGTCAAATTTCGTTAATGGGAATCGTCCTCAATCAGGGTAAAATTTAGGGAATTTCTTCCTTATTCTTTCTAAAATTAATGTCATAAGGCTTATACATAACCTTAAATCTATTCATATAAAAAAATGTGTACGTAGGTACATATTATTATATTTATTGGCACGTAAAATTAGGATTAGCATCTTATTGAACATGATAAGATTTTTCTCTAATTTCTAACACAATCAAAAGATCTACCTGTCTTTATCAGTTGTTCGTATTTTGCATATCCCCGTCCCGCTCTAATCGCGCGGAAACAGCCGAGGGTGCCCGAGGCGGTCGTGTAATGGCGGCGATGACGCTATGTTTATCTTATTCGTTATTATTCGCGGGCGATTACGGGCCATTTTAATTACAAACATTTTGCTTTATTTCCCGCGTAATTTTAAGGCACCATAATTATTTTACTGGCATAAATGAGTCTTAGCTGGATCGTTTATTTTTTATTGTTGTTTGATGCTGGGCGGAATAGGTGTGCTAATGAATATTGTTAATATTAATCGCTTTTTATAATATCTTTACTGAATAAGTAGATTTTTAATTTGCAATTATCTTTATAAAGGGGCAAACCAATGATATTCCGCCATCCGTGCCTCAAAAACGAACCGCCGAGAGAGTACAGTTTGTATACTTTTTGTTTAGGTAAATGTGTTCGAAATTCGAAATATGTGTATGTGTGCTGTCACTGCATTCGGAACACTTTTTTCGGTTGTTTTGTGAGCATATCACGAATCCATACTTTTTTACATCATTGGGGGCAAAGGAGCAAAATGGTTGCTGGTTAATAAAAACACCGCCGGCAATGTACATTACTATATCAATGAACATAATACTCATGCGTCCTATAATGGGAACCCTTCCTTCTAAGGACCCCAAGTCTAGGGACATATTTGCCAATGTCATCATTGCATTTATTGTTTAAAATATACTTATATAATTTCAAATACATCTCATTCATTTTTTAAATTCAATGATAGGAAACCAGTGCTACCGCCACAATAGAACGAACAAAAACAAAAAGCAACAAACAAAATGGCGTCGCTCGATGCACAATCTCGTAATTAAGAACATCACAAATACATTAACAGCAAACGGCCGTTACGAATCTAATTTCTTTTTTGGCCCGAAACAAAAAGGGCCTAATTACTTTTTTTCTCTATCTCAAAGAGGAGATAAGAGTTCTATTTGAATCGTCGTTATCACCGTTTCATGCCACCCTAGTGTTTTCCCTTCAATCTCGGTGCTTTCCTCTCGACCCCCTTAGAATACCTATCAGTCGTAATGTAAAGATAACTAATGCCTCCAGTCATTAGGGGGGCGAGGGAAAATAAGAGAAATAAACGAAAGTGCAGGCAAATGCATTTTTAATACTGTTCCTACCGATCGGACCATAGACAAAGTATTGGCGTTAAACGAAACAGTTGGTGGAATTGCGATTTATTCGTTCGATTAGTGAAACCTTTGTATTGGTTATGATTGTGTTGTAAATGTATTTCAGGGTAATGGGTAGATAAGGCAGTGAAATTAGTCCAAAAACAAAATAACTTGAGATGGAAGTCTATAAAACGCTGACGAATGTCAAATGTAATCTTTCATTTTTTGGACAGTAGTATTCTACAACAAGTAACTCAGATACTATAACTTAACATCTTTACGTCACAAGTTAGCAACTACAAATTGGGTTTTTAAGATAATTGGTGTATTATAAGCGACAGTTCATTTCATAATCCGAGTCTTTTCATAGTAAAATACTAATTGAAAAAATATGAAGCGAGTATAATAAAACACTGGCATGCAAGATTAAAAGCGGTGTTCACAAGAGAAAAATCGAGAATAAAATTTAAAATATGAGAGGTTGTAAAACTTAGTTTTTCAATTATGGTGGTCAGCCTACAATGTCGCGGCTTGTTTTAATTTCTCTTTATTTTACGATGTCGCTCTCTCATCAGTACAGACATAAAACTGTACCAAATTTATTACAATTCAAAAAATTTAACAACCCAATAAAACTACATTTTGAAAAACTACTAACAAAGGTAAACTGAGAAAGTCTATTTGACCCCATGATGCCGAAACTATATCTTTTTAACGAGTATAAAATAAAAATCGCCCTGACGCGTACAAGGTGTTCATTTTTTAACGGACCAAAAGGAGAATTTTTCTACTAAAAAAATATAATAATCTTACGGTAATAAAATACTATCGGACGTTTACGACAAATTCACACACGCCGTACTTAATAAATCTGACGGAAAGTGACTTTACGTCGCAGTAGGGACCTGCTGGGAAAGGTTTACGAGGCTGTAAACTGCTTAGGATGCGAGGACCATACAGATTTGGGAATACTATTTTTAATTACAATAATAACCTACATTCTTACGGTGAAGGAAAACATCGTGAGGAAACCTGCGTACGCCTGCGAAGAGATTAAAAGGTTGTGCGTGAAGTCGTCCAACCCGCACTGGGCCCGCCTACGACTAAGCCTAATCACCCTACGGGTAGGCTCGTGCCCCTCGGTGGGGACGTTTAATGAGCTGATGATGATGATGATTACAATAATAATATTTATCATTTAACATTGAAGATGTCTATACGTTCGTTTTCAGGGTTCTTTTTTTATCGAACAGGAGGCAAACGAGCATACGGTACACCTGATGGTAAGTGGCACCGCCGCTATGAACATTTGCAGGACCTCAGGTCCCAGAAATACGTTGCCGGCCCTTTAAAAGTGTGTACGCTCTTTTTTAGAAGGACGCCAGGTCGTATCGCTCCGGAAATGTTTCCAGAGGAAGTTCATTCCACAGTTTTGTCGAACGTGGCAGAAAATGATCGAATGAATCGAACTGTGGAAGACCTCCAATCATCCAGGTGGTGAGGATGAAATTTGGAGTTCCTCCGAGATGTACGGTGGTGGAACTCAGCCGCATAAATTTCGCAATATCTCCGAAAATATGCAAGTTAGCCAGGACTATTCAGTATCGTGAGATACAAAATTTGATGGCGGATCGTATGGTGTTAAAATCTTGAAAATTCGTTAAATACTTTTCAAAACTTAAAAAGAGATTTATGGGGGGTTTTTTATTAAAATTACAACAAATCAGCTTTTTAAATTATTGTACAGTCCTTTCAGTTTCCATAGTTAAAAAAATAGTAATATACCAAAGATCATCTTCAATGCCCCGTAGCCACCAAAGAATCAGGTCCGAACGCTCACCTGATAGTAAGTGATACGCCCGACCACGACAGAGCGGCTTTGATGGAAACCAACTACTGATCGATATTATTCTCCATCAACGCCGCACTGCGCCCGTCATCCTAGACAACAGATGCTCTCCTATACCTGGTAATTTTACTAGCTACAGTGCTTTTATCTGTCTTTAATTTGTTACTTAAAGAATCTTGTAAATTGAAACTTAATAGATTATTATTTATGAATAAATGAAATGAGATAGCGTCACGTAATAGTGCATTTCATCGACAATGGCGCAGGTCAAACTGATACCGCAACGGTCGAACATTCGATAGATGATCGAAAAAGCAATTTAATAAGGTAAAATTTCACACTTCAGCCCGGTACATTAGGGTTCTTATTGCAAAATCTAGCGGAAAAAGTAGGGTAAGAAAAGTAAGTAAATATATCAACGTATATACTCTTATAATCATTCTTACAGGAAGCATACAAAAAAATATAGAGTCCTTAATAAAATCAGCTTAAATTAACTTATCCCTAAAACTCTAAATCGTGTTGAGCCAGTAAGCAACAAAAGACTACTAACTGTCAATTAGAATAAAAAAATACTTTTTATTAACGTCAGTTCCACGTGCCAGTAATCAACAGCTCGGACGACTCCAACTGCCAGCAATATAACAGAACCGCGTTGTTTTTTCCAATGTCCACGGAGATATTGTGACGCCGGTGGAATGTTAAAAAGTGGTCCTTATTAAATAAAACGTCGCCCGGGAGGGGCCCGACGTGATGCGAATCAGGCATTAGCCTTCAAAGAGCAAGGATTTGATAAAACGGGGGGATCATTGGCCGAAATTAAAAAAAATAACGAGCTCTATGGAGGCGTTATTTAAAAAGAAATAAATTTGACAGATCGTGTACACGTTAGCGACTGTTTCTTGTTTTTTTTTAAATATCGATGTGTGTCCTTATCTACGATATTATGATTAAATGTAGTAAACAACTTACTGGGTGATGTTTCGTTACGAATCAAGTTTTCGCTTACCTGAAAAAAGAACAAACACGTTAGTAATATCCGTATGCAATATTTTACTGACAGACAAATTTCCAAGACATAGCGAATAGTAAAAAAGGTAACAACGGAGAAAGTACCAGGCAAGCAGAACATGCAAAGAAGTTGCGTATTTTTCCACACAAAGGCGAAGGAGAGCAGGATATTTCCCGCCATAAATTAGGGCTGCCACTAATGAAAGGGCGCGGTGTCTGCGCGCCGCACCGCGGACACAATGGGAAACTATTGCCCTATACATTTTCCGCGAAATGACCGCGAGTTTTGGCCAAATAAATACTTGCTTTACCTTTGTGTGGTTAGCAAAACAGTGCCTGGTATTATGTGCATACAAATACTAATCACGCAATGATTTCTTTTATTGTCGAATATTTTTTTTTTACTTCTTTCTTTCTTTCAATAACAACAAAAAAAATGAGCGTCGGTGGCTCATTGGTGCGGACAGTTGCCCGCCTATCTGGAGGGTGCCGGTTTAAATCCCGCCACGTACCAGTGTATTTTCGAAATTATTTGTACGTTTATCCGATGCTCTTACGGTGAAGGAAAACATTGTGAGGGAACCTGCGCTTGCCTGCGAAGAGATTCAAAGGTTGTGTGTGAGTTGGACACGATCCGCATTGGGCTCGCGTGGACGACTAACGGTAGGCTCCTGCCCCTCGATAGGGACATAATGAGCTTATGATGATGAAGATTTTTTTTTATTATATTGATATAGTACGTAGGTAGCTTTAGACATAAATATGTTTTTATTGAAATAGTTATAGAGCGTATTTAAAAATTATCACCGTATCAAACAGAATTGTAAATTTTAATCTAATTATAATTCCATGGCATATTGTTTTCTGGGCATGTGTTCCTTAGCTTTTGCTTAAGTTTAACATTTTCTTATTATCCATAAACAATAAGCTTTTGATTAGATTATTAAAGAAATAAACTCAATAACTCAAAAAAAAACATATTTATATGCCAAAACATATGACTCAAAATATCACAAACGTGTCCTCCTCATAGGTTTTGCCAACCGTACAAAACCAACCCATATCAAGGGCTATAGGTAATAAGAGGCAGAGGGCCGAATCTGGACAAATGCTGCGGAATACCTCCCCTCGCCCTCCCCACCCCTTGTCCATATCGCATTTTTGTCCCACAAAAAACATTTATAACTGAACGGGACAATCCTGGTGAATAAGCAGTTCTACGGGTAATGTATGAGGGCTGGCTTAAGTGCTCCGCCTGGAAGGGTCGTCGGTTCAATGCCTGATTGGTCAATTCCATTAACATAATATCACAACTTGTATTTCGTACAGAATTTTATCAAAGGTGACAGTTGCTATAAAATTCCATGTATGTTTTTATAAATGACAAAGCTGTTTGTATAAATGCTAAATAAAATCTGAATTATAAACAGTACATGCACTTAATATCATGAATAATGAAACGTCACCCTTAAACTCATCACCAGTTGTGCCAGAGCCCTAAACATTAAAAAAAACGCTCCACTATGGCGCGCTGTCAGATTGACATCTGTCAAGGATGCCCCGCTCGGAGTGAATTTTAATCAAAATATTTTCGCCCAATGAGGGCTGTTAATTTGTCTTTTGTCCGTGACGAGTCAAGCCGGGGTGCGGTTGACTTTGCCAATGAATAAATTATGATATACGCGTGGTGAGACACGCGCGACGTGTCACTGATTCTTTGCTTTTTCGTTTGACAGCCATTTAACATTTTTTATAAAAAAAAATTAACTGAGTTTATATTATTATGTTTGTTATTATACAAGCTTTTTATGAACATGAAAAAAGCATTACGTTGATAAATTGTTTCTGCATGCTACTTACATATTAGATAGAAACATAAGTAAAATGACCAGTTAATGTAACTTAACATCTTGACGTGTCAAGTTAGTAACGGTATCTTTAGTTGAGAGTTGTCATATACTCCGGATATTACATATCCAATACTATTTATTTCTACTAGTCGATTCTACAAGATTTTATTCATTTCAAATAAGAGAGAGAAGACCAAACCTGAAGAAGAAGAAACAGTTCAAACCCCAGTAGGAGGTTACATTGACATAATATTATCTATGGACCTGAACTATAAAATTTTTGAATTTGGAATTCAAT
The DNA here is from genome assembly GCA_019425675.1 of Leucinodes orbonalis. NCBI lineage: Eukaryota > Metazoa > Arthropoda > Insecta > Lepidoptera > Crambidae > Leucinodes > Leucinodes orbonalis. Next base: position 16,680 of record PQWD01002763.1, on the reverse strand, counting down.
CTATTTTGAATTTTAATAAAAATTTAAAAATTAACGACTCTTAACGACATTTTATATGATAGAATATATAAATAATCGCCAGCGATATTGACACATATTACACATGCTCCATTCCAGCCCCATATTCATGTTCAATGATCACGACAAGGTGTGCAACTATCTGTGCATTCAGACAATAATGGCGTATGACGTATCTAATAATAATGATAATTGTCTGTCCTCTTGTCTGTCGCACTTAGCTGGGGTGGTGTCGAGTACGCGCATTATTGTAATGTAACGAAATATCATATTTGAGGGGGTGCAATGGGAATGGACGGAATGCGACGTTTTATTTTGAAACTAAAGATAAAAATATATTACCGTCTCTGTTGAAAAATCTCCAGGAGACGTCTATCAATAAATTTTCTAAGTCTCGATTCCCTACAGTTCATTTCGATACAAATAACAATGCGAAAGGTCGCTGGTGGAGGCTGGATGAGAAAAGGGGGACCGGGATATCTGGCGCAAAATGCTATGTCCAACAGTAGACTGCGTGTGTTGAATAGATAACATTAACTACTAAACGCATGTTCGAAAGCACTAAAAGAGATTTTGTTAAAATGGGGACGATATTTGTTTATTCCTAATTAGTTAACGGAGTCAGTAGAACCATTTGTGCAAAGATTCAGGTAAAATGAGTCAATAATAAATTTTACGTCATTATGACTGACAAGTGACTTCACAGGTAAAACAGTTCTTCTGTTAAAATAATTTGCAGAGATAGAGAAGTTCCTAAAAAACCATCATGGATTTATCGTAAATTCAATTCACCATTGAAATTATCGGGTATAAGAGACCTAACATCTGCTGTCTCGGGTGACGGGCGCAATGCGGCATTGATGGAGGATAATAACTGTCTATCAGTTGTTGGTCTCCTTTAATGCCGCTCTATCATAGTCTGGCGTATCACTTATCATCAGGTGAGTGTCCAGACCGTCCTGTACACTTATAACATAAAAAAAAATTTAGAAGGTATTTCAATGAGCATTTCAAGAAAGCACTCCAAAAACACAAATCCAAACAATTACCATTAAAATCAGTGTTTAAATACCAAAGAACAATTGGATTCAGTATTCCGAGAAGGTTCAGTACACAATGTGTAGTGATTAATAATGAAAACGATACAATGGCGCGCCAATATAATTGATATGTGTTTAAAACGCGTGAAATTATGTGCATAAATGAGCTGGTCTTAGAGTAATGAGTGAAACTGGACCTGGGCAGAGACAAGAGGCGATTGGACGCATTCGATACGCTTTTAAGTTCATTTGAAGAAAAACACGTGAATATTCATAGGTAAGAAATTTTTCATGCAGAAACATTGTCACCCTGGGAATTTGGAGCGTTCTTGTGATGATTTGTAATACAGCAGACGCTTAACTACTTTTGAAATATATTGTTAATATATTTTGAAATATTAAGACTTCATTGTCTTAACGCAGTGCACATAATTGTCTTTACTATTTCCAAATATCCTATTAGTATTTGTAACGGTTATGATGGCACTTACACATAACCTCCTTGGTGCGCACTTTTCAATAAAAGAAAAGTCATGTGCCCAAATGTCATTTCTAAGATCATAAAAACGCGGGAACGTAATTGTCTATGCCTCCGCCACAATCCGGGCTGTGGAGCCGTGTATTTTCAGCCGCGTGTAGTTTATGCAGGCGCATGCAGTGACTCCGTTATGCGCCCGCTATGCACCCGGCTATGGGACAAGAATGCACCAACTGCATCGCGTTCTAGGAAAATTAGATTTCCACTCGGATAATGTGTTTCGGGTAGGAGTCCGGAATTAAGATTACTCTGTTGGCAGCCTTGACGCGGCGACTTGTTAATATTAAGTTGGCAATGCTGAAAATGCGCCGGGAAGAGCGCTTGACAATTGCGCGTGTACGTCATTACTTTGGCTCTTGTATAGAATGTTGGTTTAATTACAATTATTTTAAACTATTCATGGTCATTTAGATGAGTAACAATTTACACTATTTCACTTAATGAAATGGACATTGTATTCTGACACGCTCTTAAATGAACTGTAAAAATGGTTACTATGTTTTCCAATATTTTTATATGTTTTAAATTTTTCCATTTTTGGAGCTGTCACTTTTGATATTATACATTTAAAAATATCATATTTCAGTACCTATAGCTAATAGAATTTCAGGTCAAGTAACTCAGAACGAACATGGAACTCGGACCTCATCCTAAAGTCAGGACCACAAATTTCGACACTAACAAAATGATTAATAAATCTGATAGAAATGCAACCCCCTGCCCCGACACGCCGCCCCTCCCGGTGTTATCCTAACAATTACAGGGATAAGCTCCCAAAAAACCAAAGGGTTGTCACAAAGCGCTCGCCCGCGCTTAGAAATTTAATACTTTTATTTATATCTTCACGGTACACAATTGTAACAAATATGACTGCGAAGTAGGGTTGGCACAAGAAATAATTCAATTTTACATTATCTTCCACTATGGAGTTCATGTATCAAGTCCAAATTCTGAACACATTTCGGCACAAACACAATGTAAATCTTACGAAAGTTTAAACTACACTGGTATATTGTAGTTTTAAGAACCAATATACTGTTCCTTATAACAGTTTGTTTCAGAATTGTAAAGTTGAGCTTGAAAATTTAACTCAAAATTGCTTATTACAAGACTTTTTTTTGGATTTTGTCATATTGCTCTACAAGTATTATAGATACATTGGAATTATAAAAATTGTACTTTTTCAAGAAAATGATAAAATCTTACTAAAAATAAGAGATCTCTGCCAAAAAGAATCCAATTTAATTGCTTTAAACTTTTGCCAGTTTTCATTTATGTCATTATAACAACTCGTCGTCATAAAAGTTGACAGGGCTTGGTAGTCAGTATTAAAATTTGTTTTAACTGACTAACAAAATATGGAATAATTTCGAGTAGATTTTTGAGAGTAGATATTTAAAACAAAAAAGACTGATTACTCATGAACAGTGATTCTATGCAACTCTAAGTTGGATTAAAGGCATAATATCATCGAATACCGTTTTTGACAACCCTAACCCCGTTTATGATTACTTGTTTGTTGCTTTACGTGCATTTAGTTTTGTTAAATAGTTCGTTGCCACGGATTGTATGGGACTCGAGCTTGAATGGGAACGCGTTTGGGATGGGGCATATGATCATAAAGGTTAGTATTTCTGATGTCAAAAGAATAGATGAGAAATCGTAGTCATGTTTATAGCTTTGGTATTCTATCATAAGTAACTAACTACATTAAAGGAGACGAAGTAAGGTCAGTGGTATTTTCTTATGTAGCATGTTGTAATAATTGTACTAAAAGTTGTTAGGTTGGTATTTCAAATATGTATAAAGGGGGAAGAAACAAATAAAGTGCGTAATTTAAATAAATATCCACTGACATTCACACAGCGCCATCTAGCCCCAAGTTAAGCGTTAAGCCTGTATTATGGGTACTAAACAACGGATAAACATACATATATATTTTTTTGTAAATACATACATATTATACATAGAAAACACCCAAATTTATTATCGTTAAAGATATTTTCACTCTAGACTATAAATTATCTGGAAACTAAATACACAAGATAAGGATGATGATGTATTTTAAGAATTAAAAAAAATATAGAATCACTTGTCAGAAATAATAATCCCGATACTAACTTTATAACCTTACCATCATATATTATCAAGAAACCATAGTGAAAAGACCAACATCCGAAAGCATAGACATCGCGAGCATAGACAAACAAACAGAAAAAAATAGCACAACCGACTGGTCCAAAACCATTATCCCGGCTAACAATACAGCGGTATGAATGTGAAATTAAAATTATTATGCCCGATCCAAAGAAAGGGTGAGAATTACATCTGACGGACGAACAAAAACCTGTCAAAATGACAAAGTGATTCGTCATAGCCGTGACAGCTGCGCGCGGGAGCGGGACGGCCGATGTTCGAGAGGGACGGAGCATCGACAATTAGAACTATACTTGTAAGCGCGAGGATCCTATTTTATTACCATGTTGGCAGTATTGTGCTAAGTTTTTTTCTTCTAGGATTACACATAATCTGCGCACATTGTTAAATGGCGTCAGAAAAGGTGGCCATTTTGTTTTTTTTTGCGTTTTTTTTTTTCGATATTTCTAATATTTTCTAATGCACATATAGAGCATTCAAATTGACTTGCTCTAGGTTATTTAGACCATGAAACCTATCTAGACTTCATTAAAGTAGGACTACATTTGACCAATTTGATACCCAGTGATGAAAACGCCTCTGTCTCAGTCCGAATATAAAAACATCAATGCTTCCGAAAAGTTTGATCATTTAAATATTTATTATTGTATTTTTTTTGTTTTGACATTTATACGTACTATTTGTGAGCATTTAAGAAAGTTGCTATCTTATGACGTGAAGCTTAAATCTCAGTATCCAATAATGTCACTGCTTGACTCATCCCTCAGCCAACACTACATACTAAAACCGTAACTATTCCAAACATAATCTTATTTACAGTTAACATAAAGTATCATTTTGAAGCTATCCAGCATCAAAACTAACGGATTATATAAATAATTTAATACTTTTCACTTATTATGTAAGAAAACGATAATTATGCACATCTCAAGTGCAAGTCGCATGATTTATTTGTCCCTTTACGCGTCCAGACAAACAGTTTCAAATGGGCTACTAAAATAAATATTTCATACGTAGAAAATGTTAATTACAACCGACCAGCACATCTGAGCCGTGGGATCTATGTTTTTGAATCTGATTCAGTGACAATAAGCGACCCGCGAGGGCTCTACATATGCTGGTTTTCTAATTAGAATGGCTTTTGTGAAAAAATCCAGTAGCGTTCAAGTAATGAGTGGTAATGTGCACAACAGTTTGTATACTGATGAGTATCACAATAGTCATGTATGACATGTTAAAATGGCGTACAATGCAGTCTAGTCAGCTGCAAGTGCATTTCGGTCCCACATGGATACATAGATGTCACCAAATTGTCCGAAAAGAAAGATTTCGTGCTTCGGAAATTATGTTAACCTTTTTGGACGCCACAGCACAATCCCTTCAACCTATCGCAGTCCATTGCAGGACATAGGTCTCCCCCATTTTGCGCCAGATATCCCAGTCTTTCGCTTTTCTCATCGAGCCTCCACCAGCGACGGCCCGCAAGTCGTCGGTCCCTCGGGCCGGAGGGCGTTATACGCTACGCTTGCCGAGACGCAGTCTCCACTCCAGAACTCGTCTGGTCCAAGGCACACACACACACATTCACACAAAATAAACAAAAATACCTACGGAAAGCACAAATCGTTTTTCAACACGTCTACTCTTTCACACTGTTTTGTCACGTATAGATGACGTTGGCGGTCAAAAGATTAAGCCGTTAGGCTACAAGCATAGGATGGCATTGATACCCACCGATCCACATTGGGCCCACGTGATGGGTTACAGCGCAATCTCCCCATTGCCAGTCCATGTGGGAAGGCCTGTCCCTGCAGTGGGACGTTATAGGCTAATGATGATGATGAAAGAAATATCCTCAGGTATTCACACAACGAGACCTAGCTTCGAACTATAAAACTATGGGTAATATGGAAACTAAAATTTTTAAAATCCATACATATTATAGGTACAAAATCACCAAGATTTCAGACCAATACCAGTCATGTTCGTGCACGCACAAGTTAATAATTATTGCACGGGGTTTTAATCTGGGACCTTTGGTGTAATAGTGTGAACCATTAACCCATATTGGTTGTCAGATAAATTGAAGTTTGCATAAACAAAATGGGTATATCACATGAGACTATAATATTTTAAATTCTCGGAAAAAAACTGCCTAAAAACTTTTTTGAATGTATGTTTACGGATTTTTGTGGAGGTGCTTAAATTAAAGTTAGACTAAGATATCATTACGATCATAAATCCTATGAACTTTTTGCTGTAATCACTTTTGATCTTACCAAGCTTATACGCCTTTACCAAGCTTACACAAAGCTTCTCATAGTTAACTGAGTTATTTCAGTTATGTGAAATCGACTCCTAAAACGTGGAACGCTGTATCCATCGGCCCAAACCCGCCGTAACCCGATACGGTCGTGGGTTCACGTCCCGTGCACGGGTTATTTTGGAAACTAACCAATTTGTGGTTTGTCGGTTACACGAGCTTGCTATGCGACCGCGACTTTGTACACTTGATAAACCAGCACTCTTCTACAGGAGTACAGTTCGGAAGTATGTTACGTCATAGGTTATGTCATAAGTTAGCAACTGCACTTTGGTTCCATCTGCAGGATTATGGGTGCAGCGAATAAGGCATGTGCCTGCAGTGAGACGTTACAGGCTGTTAAATTGAATTTAACATCAAAGAATTTTTAATTTTGCGAATTAACTAAGCTAAACGGTCCCTTTTTACAGCAAATGCTGGCATGGTCACGAGCCGTATTTCTGACCTCATCGCTTATATTCCGTCAAGGACATAGCAAGAGCCCACGGCCAGATATCCGACACGATTAGAATACCTAAACAGCAACCCAGAGCCCCACCTCCTCCAGCATTAAGCACGGGCCAATCGCATTTTCCATTTCCCAAAAACCAACACCGCCAACCAATCATAATTCGGGAAATACCGTAACGGAATCTATCACGCCTGAGGGGAAGTTGGGCCGAGTTGCGCCCCGACTAATCCAATATTAAACACGTTCGCATATTAGATACAAAGTGAGCATTCACAGAATTTAATAATCCCTCTCCTGTGGGAGGGCGTCGCACGTGAATTATTAACAACAATTTTATGATTACATTTAGGTTTGGAGCAACGTGCGGCCGGCGCGTGACGCGCGAACCGATTCCGGTGAAAAATCAACGGAAAACCGACTGGTCCCGTTAATATTTTATTGGTTGCGATAGATTTGAGTTATGCTGGGGCGATGGGTTTCAATTTTGTGACTGTAATATTGATAAGGGGGTTGCACCTTGGGAACAACTTAGATCGCTTAAGGAAGCTGATGGAGGATTCTAACTATTATATGATATAAATGCTACATCGAATCCTAAAATTTGCAGGTTAGGTCTTTTATTAAAACGAGATCAAATGTTTATATGGAATTAAACAGCAATGAATGCCACTGATATAATACTGTTGTTTCAAAATATGAAAGAGGGAATGCTACATTGAAAAAAAAGTGGTAAAACACTCTTAGAGACAAAATTTTCTATACAAAATGAATGTTCCATTGCTTTTCCCACGATAACTGTAATTCAGTTGATAAATAAGTGGTTATATCAATTATACTCGCAGAACAACAAATCGCTATTACTTAATCCAGTTCATAACAAATGAAACACCAATTAGACAACATTAATACAAACAAAACCTGACGGGCCGTAATTCCAAATGCAAACTTAAAACAATGCCTGTCAAATCATTTCGAAATACAAACACTGATTGCATGTATATAAAACGACGACAAACAGACAGACAAGCGTGCAGGAGCCCGTCACGCGCCAGGAGCCACGTCTGAGACGATTGACGATGTAATTCATGCAATCGAATAAAAAGTGGACGCAGCCGTCACGTTTTGCGAACATATTAATTTGATAGACACGCGGTGGATGACTTTTATACGTCATTAGGTCAGTGGGTATTCGACTTTGCATTTGATTATTTGTTTACTACTACATCACGTTCATTACTAAATTGAGCCATTTCTTTTCTTCATTGAGAGATTTAAAAGCGTAATCAGCGACTATCTGGGCCCAGTTGATCTGTGTTTCCCCCCCCCCCTTGTTTTGTCACAATTTATGTATTGTTTTTAAAGTTCAATACCATTTTGCCCACTTTTGTGTCATATTTAATTGTAATATAGATGTAAATTTGTAACTGTGCAGTCAATAAATGTTTTTCTTTCTTCCTTTCTATGGCCACATTATTTGTTTGGCTAACTTTTAACCATCCCACTTCACCAACAAACTCTCAGATTGAGATAAATGAGATTGTCAAAAGTTATACAAACTAAATAATCATATACCATGTGTAGAAATACATTTCTCTCTATTCGGATTTTTTAAAAATAAAACTTATAAATAAAATTTTTAGAAAATGGTCACGTCCAAAATTTCACCATCGAACTCTTTAACATAACCCATCCACCACCAAAACACATTAATCCTCGAAAAACCGCAATCATTACCACCGCGTCGAACGGTCAAATACTAACCGAAAACTAGTTACAAATTGAACTCGCATAATTCGGCGTTCGGATAGCGTGAGCGGGGAGCTAAGCGAGCAGAGCGAGCGGGCGGCCTTAGGCGTAATTTCATTTAGATGCTCAGCTCGTGACAATAATCGTCATATTTTGTGCGAATTACAGTAATGTAATGTAACACGATGCGAATTCATTTCGAGTATTGGGGTGTCAGTTATGATCTGGAGTGTTCCGTGTGTTATTTTTTTAGTTTAATGCTTTAAAAGCAAAAGCTAAGCTTTGTCTTTGCAAAAGGCATTTGGGTGGGGCAAGTCTTCACGGACCATTTTCAAGGAATTAAATCAGCCTTGCCCGTTCTCTTGTTGGTCCATCTGGTTAAAGAACTTACGCTTTTCAGTGATAACTACTGCCTTTCCGCCACATTCATCATCATCATCATTACAGCCTACAAAAGTCAGATCTTGAACGCTTCCCGTCCATTTGGAAATCGATATTATTGTGTCGATAGCGAATTTAACATTATATATACCTAACACAAACTAGTACATTATCATAAAGTTACTGAAATTGTGAAACAATAATACTGCCAAATAATAATTTTGACATAACCTCAAATTTTGACAGTGACAGGTAACAATAAAATCTAGGCCGCGAAACTCAATTCGGCGCGCAATCACAATTTCCCTCACGAAAAAATATTATGCTCGCGCGATTGACAATTAGTGGCATCATCCTCATTCGAATGCCGGCATAATTGTCAGTTATAATTGAAAAACGCAATTACCTCGGAGCGCGTCAGTTAATTAATATTAAATTCGCAAATAATCGCACCCTCCCCTCCCCCGGGGCAGGGAGCCGGGTCCTGATTGAATTATAGGCAAATTTTGTATTTTGAATAATGCACGCCTCTGTTAGGACTCTACCCTCAAAGGGTTGACAGTTTACTTTTTAAAGTTCACCGCTCAGACGAGCTTTTGAGCCATTTGTTTGTGCGTGGAATACGTGGTTTACGCATTTAAAATGTAATTATTGTATTGATAATAGTTTAAAAAATAAACTGTAATCAACGTATTTAATATTAATGCTATAATAAAAATACAATAAGTCACTCGCCTCACAATCTTGGAGACTAATGTTATTGACATGAGTACAATAATTACGTAATAAATAACATTTTAATAGCGAGAGACGTCGCGCCCTGGTACCAAATGAGATGCACTTGAAAGAAAGGGTGATTTATAAAAACATCGGAATATTACCTACGTCGCAACCTACTTAGTTATTGTTTATACCGTTCCGATGCGGCTAGCTCTGGACACACAGCGCTTGATGAACGAAACCATTGATACAATTTTACACCGAACGGTCTAAATTGAAAAATAACCAAAACTAATTTAATTTTCCGCTCGGGTAGCATTTAAAAAAAAAGTGAAAAATCAAATGTTTTCACAGATCAGAGCGGCGCGGCTCACCAAAATTCAATTTGTGCGGCGTCGCGCCGCGTCCGCCGCGCGACAAACCAAACAATTACACAAACGCGTGTCGAAAGCATAATTTTTCCACCAAAACTACGTGGAAATGCGAGAAAAAAGGAATGCGCCCGGTGCCCGCCGCTTTGTTAGTTTTTCGCGCCGCGCGACGGCCATTTTTGACAGCTGTCAAACGTGCCGGCATCGATGGCGTCTTTTGTGGAGTCACACTAGCTTTTTTTATTATTAACAGCTCGCGTGGCGGGCGAATTTGAATAATACACAATGCAATCCCACACAAATAACGAGGCGCATAGGTGTATGGAGGCGATAATCGGAGATGCGGCGATACATGCATCACGGTTCGTCCGCCTCATTTCAATACCTATTGTTGGTGGTTCATGAACGTCTTGGAGCGCTCATCCGTCATTCGCGTGCGCCATTACATGACACACGGCCAGATTGAGAAGGTAACATGTGCGGAGTGATCCCTACACAGTCGGCGCAACGTTCATTCTTTCTTCCAATTTGACAATTCCCTTTTGTAGGCGAAGAAGGTGCTATGAGATAGCGAGCCGATGACGTCCGGCTGTCAGTCGTGAATGGCCGACGGCGAGGTGAGGACGCGTCCCGTCAGATCTAGATTGGGGGGACATGTTAATTGTTTGCGTAGGACGCGTTACTGACACACATCCCTATTGAGTGACATAGCGCATCACTTGACACCTCACTACGTGATGACGTCCACCTGACGCGCGCTGTCAGTTTGACAAGAATCGTGGGTAATTTACACGATACAAAAAATATTATTGTACTCATTACCGAACAATACATGGCAAGCAATACTTTTAAGTGTTAAATGATTTAGAAATTTCCCTTATTAAGATAGCACCATTAAATAATTTATAATCAATAAATAGTGATGTCGAATTAATGAAAAATTAAGTGATCCAAAAAAATATTAATAAATTTAATGACTGGAATTTATTTTGAAAAAATCTACTTTCTTCCACTAATTCCACAGTATCGCTTACCGAGCGACCGATCGACGGTATTCAATTACCATTACATCATCAGCGTCGCGTGATTGGTGCCAATTACCGCGGACATCGACACCCGCGGTGTTGCGGTTCGATTCCCGGACGCGGCTGATTATGAGCCAACAGTGTCGGTTGCATATCCGATTGGAACTGTTAATTGCTGTCGAATTTTCTACTAGTTTTTGCACATAGTACGGTTTTTTCTAGGAGTTTCAAAATCACAAGATTAACTCTGTCTCCCTGGTCTATGGGGTGGCAACAACAGTCCGTACCAATGGGCCGCCGACGCTTACCTGGCTGTCCGAAACGAAAGATGACGATGTGTTTCCGAAAATAGTTTTCTAAGATGTAGGATTGCATGAAAATTGAATTTCCGATTTCTTTGAGACACCGCTTTCGCGTATATGTAAGTAGTTAGTACCTATTATAAAGGTACTAGGTGGTGGTATAAAGGTGACTAGGAACTGTGCCGTCTAGGTAGGTATCACCGCAGTAGATATCGTCCCGTGAAATAGTAGTCTTAGCACTTCTTCGGGATGAGGGCACTGTAGCTAGGAAAATTACCGGGTATAAGAAACCTAACATCTGTTGTCTCGGTGACGGGCGCAGTGCAGTATTGATGGAGAATAATAACTGTTTATCAGTTGTTGGTCTCCATACAGCTGTCATGGTCAAGCGTATCACTACCATCAGGTGAGCGTCCTGACCGTCCTGTTCAATTTGTAACATTAAAAAATCAAGGTTTTTATTGCCTGATGGGGGCTATCTCTCTACTCAAGGTGGACTATCCACATAAATTAAATACATATTTTTTTTATGTATTTCATCATCATCATCAGCTCATTGAACGTCCCCACCGAGGGGCACGAGCCTACCCGTAAGGGTGTTAGTCGTCCACGCGGGCCCAGTGCGGATTGGCCGTCTTCACGCGCAACCTTTGAATCTCTTCGCAGGCGTGCCGCAGGTTTCCTCACGATGTTTTCCTTCACCGTAAGAGCGTCGGATAACGTACACATAATTTCGAAAATTCGAAAACACTGGTTCGTGGCGATATTTGAACCTGAGCCCTCCCGGTAGGTGGGTTCACACGATTGAGCCACAACGGTCATGTATTTACTAACATTAGTTTTGTGTGGAGATTGTTACTGAAGTTTTTATGGGCTCACCGGGCTGAATTAAATGATTGAGTCGACTTTAGAATAAGAACTTGGTGTGGTGTGTTGTTGTTACCTGTAGAACTTGGTCTAGTGTGGTTTTTACCTGGCGGGGGCTGGCTGAGGGGTCCGGGGGTGCCTACAATATGAGGGGTGTAGTATCTAGGTACCTGTGTCTGAGGAGTCGAGCGTGTGCGGCGGGGGCTGGCTGAGGGGTCCGGGGGTGCCGCCCGAGGCGGGCGAGCGCGCGTCCTCGTTCACCGCCCCGTACGACAGCGACGACGAGGGGTGGCCGCTGCGACACACAAACACACAGATATCATCATCAGCTCATTCGCATATTAAATACCTCGATCTTCCAGCGTTGCCATATTTGGAATCATCATCATCTTCATCGGCTCATTAAACGTCCCCACCGAGGGGCACGAGCCTGCCCGTATAGGGTGATAAGGCCTTAGTCGTCCACGCGAGCCCAGTGCGGATTGGACGACTTCACACACAACCTTTGACTCTCTTCGCAGGCGTGCATGAAGGTTTCCTCACGATGTTTTCCATCACCGTAAGAGCGTCGGATAACGTGCATATATTTTCGAAAATTCGAAAACACATTGGTACGTGTCGGGATTTGAACCTCAGCCCTCCCGGTAGGAAGGCGACAGTCCACACCGTTGACCGCCATCAGGTGAGATGGCGGTCAAATGTCTGCCTATAGAGGATAAAAAAATATATATTACACCCTAAACACTTAACAATAAATAATTAAAACTAAAAAATACAATTAAAGGAAGTCCCTTTCGGCAGGTTCCGAAAATACTGGCAGCGTTCCCCTTTGGATTGCCAGACTGATTTTTTGTCCAAGGTAGATGCCAGATCTTCGGTCACCTCTGATGTCGACTGATTGTTAATTAGATTAAGAATAATTATATAAAGCATAGCTATATCTATGTGACATGATATCATCATCATCAGCTCATTAAACGTCCCCACCGAGGGACCCGAGCCTACCCGTATAAGGGGTAGGCTCGTGTCTAGGTAGGTACCACCGCAGTGTCAGATATCATCCCGTGAAATAGGAGTGTCTGCACTTTTGTGTTTCGGGACGAGGGCACTGTAGCTAGTGAAATTACCGGGTATAAGACCTAACATCTGTTGTCTCGGTGTCGGGCGCAGTGCGGCATTGATGGAGGATAATAACTGTCTATCAGTTGTTGGTCTCCTTTAATGCCGCTCTGTCATGGTCTGGCGTATCTCTTACCATCAGGTGAGCGTCCAGACCGTCCTGTACACTTATAAGTCTTATAACATAAAATATATATATATATATATATATACAGAATTATTGCCCAAGCTAGAAATTTCTTTTGTCCTAACAAAGTCCGTGAGCAATTTAATTCGCGGTGAACGTCCGCGAGATGTCGCCATTAGCGGCAGGTGCGCGGTAATGGCGCGGTGGCGTGCGCGCCGGCCCATTAGCGCCGGTTCGGTTCCCGGTGCGGGCTAATGTTGGCACACTGCATTTTATGCAATCAATTTGTGCAATTCGACGGTTGCAATGGTCTGGGGTTGTGTTACCGGTTGGTTTCTTGGCACAATGATATAATTCATCAGTTATTGTTGAGCGCTTCTCTATTCCTTTTGAGTATATAATTGCCCTGATGTCATTTACAATCTGCCTTACAGACTCCTAAAATCTTTTTGTAATCAACACCATTTTGATACCTGAACTCAGAAGTAATAAGGAATTGAGGCTTCCGTCTACTTAGGCCGCAATTAACAAAGACCGCGGTCCCAGCCACCGGATCGAAGAACATCATTTTTCTTCCTGCGGCTGGGACCACTCATAAATTATAACTGGAATTAACAAAAAAAATGAAGTCAAACGTTTACCTTCACCGTAAAAGTGAATAAACGTACTTTCGAAAATTCGAAATAACATGGTACGCGGCGGGATTTGAACCTGCACCCAATACTCCACACCAATGCCACCGACGCTCACTAAGCTTACGAGTTGAAAAAAACTATAAGTACGTGTATTTCACATATTTGTGATTGATACTTGGTCCCGCCTCACAGTCATTACGAAAAGCCTTAATTGCCAAAGTTGCCGCTAACGACCGCGAGGTGGCGTTATCCATTGTCTCACACACACATACATCACTGACCACAGATAATTGAATGTGTCAGATTACCGGACTTGACCTGAATGGTTTGAGCCATTAAAAATGTATGGACCTTGAATTGGAGTGGATGAAAATTTTGAAGCAGAATTGTAATTATAAATATAGACCGAGAAAAAATGTCCTGAGATTCCATTTGGTGTAACGGTTGAGACGACGGCTGCTACACCAAGGGGTCCGGGTTCGATCCCCGGACAGTCAAACATTTGTGTACATGAACATGTCTGTTTGTAATGGTCTGGGTGTTTACTGTGTATAATATGTATATATTTACAAAAAAAATGTGTTATGAGTATGTTTATCCGTTATTAAGTACCCATAATACAGGCTTCACGCTTAACTTGGGGCTAGATGGCGCTGTCAGTGGATATTTATATTTTTTCAACCTCTCTGTGACAAATATACTAATTTTTGACTTGATCTTATCTTCATCCAAGTTCACTAGCAACCTTACACGAGTCGTCAGTACAGTCAGATGCCTGCATGTTTTTAAGAGACCACAATTTACAAGAAATCCAAATACGATATTTTGAAACATGAACTGATTTACCAGAAAAATAGGCACTTATCGCTTAAATCTATTGTTGGACAAAGATATATCAGAAATGTCCTCCGCTATCATGGAAACCAGGTCTAGTCTTCTTGCTACGAACATGACATGACAGCCGACTAAAAAAAATTAAGTTAAAAAAAATAAAAGCGCTTTTTAAATATATTTTAGGTACCAACCAGTAATATTAATTACAAAATATCGTTAATTACATGTTGGGTTTTCCTACACTGACTCTGGAACCATAACTGCGGTCAAATATACATCATATGTAACCGCATTTCATAGATAATTAAAATCGAAATCGTAATGAGATTCATTAACCGGCAACGAGACCGCACCTTACTGTAACGACCGCTGCCGTTCGTTTATTTTCTTAATTATAATTTATGGCCTATCATAAATGTTTAACCAATCACAAATGGCCTCCCAATTTGCAGTTTTGTAAATTACCTTTCGCGGTGGATTCAGATTTAAATTGCCGCCATTTTTGAATTACGGTACAATTTTGTTGTGACGCGATAAATACTTTGGTTTTCACGCATTCTGTCTCGTATTATGAAGTGTTTTCGATAAAAAACAGAAGGGTTATTAAGTTGTTTGTTGTGAACCTTAATGTAAGGCAAAATTTTATTTAAACATTTTTGCATCGATACCATATTATTCAACCAGTACTAAAATAATCTTTAGAAATTCCATTTCGAAAATAGAACGCGCATCGCAACTGGCAATTTCAATAATCATTAAAGAAACCGAACAGACGGCGAATTCAAATTCGTATTTAGAACAGATGTCCGCCGCCGCAGTTGCCAATCCAAGATGCGATCCAACCTTAGCCCGGTAAACTGAATCGATAACGTGACAACAATTCCCGACTCTTTCCTAATTTGAATATCGAACACATGCTTCCAAAGACTTCCTTTTATTAATTATTCAAATACAATGATTAAACAATGCCTTAATGCGCCCGCACAAGGTTCCGAATCGCGAAAGAATCGGAACTCATTTTTCGAATTACAAAATAGTTTTAAGTTTGTTTTTTTTTTTAGTCCTTTTTGTGGCAGGAAGCGCACCGCTAATGCGTTCCGTTCACACCATATGTGAGAACGGAGGAGTCGCGAACCGACTTCATCATTACTGGTTTTATTGTTATAATTTTGTTTATTCACGTCATTGGGGAGCAATTTGACGTCGTTAGCGAATCTACCGGTAGGTGCGTTTGTTTAACGATAATAACGAACGGTGTGCTGAGTAATTGCCCGTCGATATTTTTCCGAATGGCGCGCAATGTTTGGCCGGCGAGCTCGCGTCCTGGGGTTTGAAATTTGGTCGGAACGGTCTGTGTGTTAGTGAAAGTTGCAATTTATAGGTTGTAAATCCGTCAAAATATTTGCGAGAACGTGCAGGGCGAGTGTGTGCTGCGTCGGGGAAAAGTTTAGTGTAAACAGAGATGTGTAAGCCATGATAGCAGGAATGCTCTGGGTTAGAAATTTACTGATTATGTAATTTCTTTAGTTTAAATTACTAACAAAATATGTATAACTTAACTAGAGTATGTACTCGTAGTTAAGCTTCTCGGAGTCATAATTGTAACATTTTCATGTATATATATAAACATTATAAATTGAATATTATGTAAGTACTAACCTAACAACTCCAGGTTGAAGCCACAACTACTGATAATAATTTAAAATATTAAGTAAGAATGTTATAGCTAGCTAGATCAGCATGAGCTCGATATTAATAAATGCCTACCTTAACATTAACCTTTTTTATTTTTACTACTACATTATACACTGGTATAATGTACTTAATTGAATTTCTTAATATGTTTCTCAGTTTAATCTTAAGATGGTTTTTTGTATTAGGTGTTTTAGTGGGTTATGATGAAGAAGCAATCTTGGTCATTTGTATTCTTCATTTTTAAAAACATTAAATACTCAAGTTTTAAATAAAAATTTAAACATACATTTGTGAATGAGTCCATTATTAAAAACTAAGTGGCACGCCCACA
>PQWD01002762.1:0-10839 GCA_019425675.1 Leucinodes orbonalis | reverse complement strand
GAAAATACATTGGTACGTGTCGGGATTTGAACCTCAGCCCTCCCGGTAGGAAGGCGACAGTCACACACACCACCGACGCTCTATAGTTATAATATATAATAATAATAATAATTAGAAAGTTTTATAATCCCCATTATTATCATTTAGGGTATGTTGCGTTTTATAATTATTGTTGACATTGTCACCACTCTTCGTGGGAACATGTGTATCTGTGAGTGATATGTTTATAATAACATATTTCTCAAAACTATAAAAAACTTCTGCCTATAGCCGTGCACAGGCCTTCTTTTACAGCATGTGTACGAGAGTGATTGGGAAGCCATCCTGCCACGAAATCCATCCGTAAAATATGTTTTTTCTAATATTTGCAAAAACCGGAAAAGGAGCATTACATTAATAGAGCGACGGTGGCTCATTCGTGTGGACTGTTGCTTTCTGAGCTGGAGGGCGCAGGTTCAAATCATTTGAAGGCCTTTTGAACCAAATCCCGCGACGTGCCGATGTATATTCGAATTTTCGAAATTACGTACGTTATCCGACGCTCTTACGGTGAAGGAAAACATCGTGAAGGAAACCTGCGCACGCTGCTAAGTGCTTGTGCGTGAAGTCGGCAAATCCGCACTACTAAGGCTACTAAGGTACTACACGTTTTTACGGTTAGGCTCATGCTTTTGTTGGACGTTTAATGAGTTGCAGATAATTATTTTTAATATTCTCTTCCGTCTCTTCTATTGTCTGACATCTTGTAACTTGTACCACGCGACAGATTTTACTCATTCAACCTCTTACCGACTGGCCACTGAATGAAACGTCAATTTGAGGACTCGGAATGGCCATTTAGAAAGTCAAGCACGTCCTTCAGTTGTTCACTTTGTTGCCGATTGCTGGCTTATTGCGCAGTGGTGCATACACAGTAATGAACATTGATGATTGGAAATTGAAGGGAAGTATTTTACTCGATTTAGAAGTATTATATAGCGCAAGACCGACGTGTCTGGCGCCAAATACGGGAGACTTATAGTCAAGTAGTCGATTGCGATAGTTTTAAGAAAGAGAAAGTTCTCTCTATCATTTATGAGTAATAATAAGTTTGTATATCTTGAATTTTTTTTGCTAACCACCAAAAAGGTCTCCTTTTGGTGCCTAATTTTATTTATTGTTAATTATTTATTAGTTTTAAGTTTTTTTTATTTTATTATATGGTACCAAATAAACGTTTTTTTCTATTATATTCTTATATGTGATAATAAGTGAAGATTTAGATTACAAGTTCAAAATTGTATAGTCTCAGATGTCGGGCATAAAGCAGTCTTGACATTAGCATCGCTGCACTAGCTATGAGCAGGCGTATCGCGTACCATTACATCGGAGAAAAGGACCTGAAAAATAGTCTATAAGGTATAACTCATTGAACGCTTGGACTCCAGTCATAATAGAAAATTTATTGAGTCTATCGCCTTAAGGCTTCATTGGTCAAGGGTTAATAATTCGGGCATTCATAATTAGGATATAATGTGTTTTGCTTATGACTACAAGTATAAATTAGCGTACCTTACCCTTAATAAAACAGTCAATGTTAGATTACTGGCCAATATTTACTAAAATAATAAATGTAACATTGTTACAGCCATTAAAAAATATTTATATTCAGCTTAATTTAGTCGTTAATCATAAAGTTGCAGGCCGCGTGCTGAATTTATATGTTTTCATTTCGTGTAAAAGATCTTGTCGTAAAAATATACGACAGCGTTGTTTTACAGGCGAGTTTCTACGGAAGATAATATTTATTCATCTAGTTATATATTTCAAATACATGCGTAATCACTGAAGGCTCGATGGCGTAGTGGATGGCATGATCTGTTGCCGATCGCACAAGTCAAGCTACCATCGCAATTGTCAAACTGATAGGTGACCGAAAATATAATATTATCTTTGTTTCATTTGATAGTTTTTATTTACGGTTAACATATGGACCCTGGAGGGCACAACAATAATACATTACAAAAATTGCCTTTCAAATACTATAACAAAGTAAGTTGTTTACGCATTACTAAAAAAAATGACGAATTTAAAATTGTTACTAAACAATCAATAAAAATAATGTCCTTAACATTTTTTAACTTTTTTTATTCAACATCCCATGTAACACCTGATATTGAAGTCATCAATCTTGTTATTCCACCAATGAACATTCAAGCGATGTTAAATAATTTAAAGTTCAAAAGGTAAAGGTTAAACGGTTTATAAATCATAATGATCACGTTGTCGCGGACCTCGCCTGAACAGTGTTGCCAGCCCTTTTGTAGCTTCTTTTAGTATAGGTGAACTCCTTTTTTAACGGTTTAGCCTGAAAGAGCTAGCTAGCAGAGCTCTTCTTCTATCTTGAAAATGTTAGCAAATATGAAGTTTTCGACAAGCTGACAAGTACTTTTTTGGTATTTTAATTGGTCCTTTTTTATCTGACCTTTTATTTAGACGACTAAAAGTAAAATTTTTAGGACAGAAAATCTTTTACGCTAATCTAGCCCTCTCCAGCCCTTTTTGACGTCCCAAAAAGCTCTTTTTCTAAAACTCAGGTGGCAACACTGCGCCTGAACATGGAGCCGGATAGGCGTCTCGTGAAGGATTACACGTTAATGGCCAGTTACGTGTTAATCTTGGATGCTAACGGTAACACACTCAAGGCTGAGTGCTATTTATAATATTACTAGCTTTTGCGTGCGACTTCGTCCGCGTGAAATAGTAACTTTGGGCTTACGATAATTTTAGTCCGCTACTTTGTTTATATAAGTGAGTTAAAACTATGATATTATAGATCATTCGCAAACAATGCTTATTTTGATCAATTTCTTTTGTAAAAAAAGGTAATAGTGAGTTAACCATAAAAGATATATGCTGTCGCCTCATTTCATTTTATTTATTTAATACATGACTTTTGCGAAACCTTAACCATTTACGCAGCGCCCGCAGCGGAAAATTTCAGTAGGAAAAATGTCCCCCGAATGAAAACAGTCTTCCTTTCTGCTCCACTCCTATTGTACTTCGTGTGATATTATATAACCTTAAACCTTCCTCGATCTAACACTGAAATATTTTTTCAAATCGAACGAGTAGTTCCTGCGATTAGCGCGTTCAAACAACTTACTCTTTAGCCTTTAATATAATGTTAGATGCACGTATGTTACTCGCACCTTGTGTTACCCTGGAATTAAACTTAAATAAAGAATTCCAAGCTTCCCTCTGAAACTAAATATGCCCTACATTTCATATTTTCAACGCAATCGTCTCTCGAAGCAAATAACCGGAAGCTTGAAGTGGGCCGCATAAAATATGATCAAATATGCTCATTACGAGTAGCAAACAGGCCTTCGGCTAATCGTTGAGAGCGCGCTCGGCGCGGCCATACTGTGATCGACCGGAGGTGTGAAGCTTTACTAGGTGGTAGACTCGGTACTGAGTCGTCTAGGTAGGCACCACCTGTTCTGTGTTTCAGGATGAGGGCTCTGCAACTAGTAAAATGAACGGGTATGAGAGCCCGAACTTCTGTCGTCTTGGGCGACGGGCGCAGGGCAGTGTTGACGGAAATACTGTTATAATTTCCTTCAACACTAATTCTCTCATGGTCAAGCGTACCACCAGGTGGACGAGCTGACCATTACGTTCACTTATGTTATAAATAAGCTACGAACAGTCTGGCATCAGCGGTTAAAACTGATTTAAGCAATATCATTTATGTAATTGTAAAGAATGTACGTGATGTCGATGATCCCATGAGCAAAGTTTATGTTCAATATGTATTTGTATAAGAGATCAAACATCTCGGTATCGGAAGCAATACGGAGATGGAGAATAATATTTGTCTATCAGTTGTTGGTCTCCATCAGAGCCGTACTGTCATGGTCAGGCGTATCACTTACCATCAGGTGAGCATCCTGAGCGTCCTCTACAATTTGTAACTAAAATAAATGTGTATTTATATGCCATACGTATTTCATAGAGGCTTATATTCAAACAATTCAATCAACAGTATTGATTCAGGTTGCTGTCATGCTATTATCTATCCAGTGACTGTATCCGTGGTGTAACCACCCCGAGTTTCCGACGAGATATGTAACCAACAACCGCATTATTATAATTTCACTCAGCGCCAACATTCGAACCCCTCACCTAATGATATCAAGTTTAAGGGACGCATGTTTGGTTGAAG
Organism: Leucinodes orbonalis; assembly: GCA_019425675.1. Taxonomy (NCBI): domain Eukaryota; kingdom Metazoa; phylum Arthropoda; class Insecta; order Lepidoptera; family Crambidae; genus Leucinodes; species Leucinodes orbonalis. The sequence continues at coordinate 6,632 of PQWD01002762.1, read as the reverse complement.
TTATTTAATTTGGAATTAATTAAGAGCCTATTACAGCTCAATAATTGACGTGTCGTTGTTATATTTAGTCTTAGTTTGGCCAAAGTAGTTCAGTTAAGAGCCGCATTGATTAAAGGTTTGTAAAAGATACATTTTTTGATTGGTTAAGACTAATTTGGATGTTGGAATATTAAGTTTTTCTAGAAATGGGTCTGTTGCATTAGCGTGGGATGATCTAGGCAAAAGCTGAAATACGTAAAATTTAAATTATACAGAGGTCAAGTTATTGGTGGTTCTAAATTTAAGTCATAACCATAGTTTTTCACTAGCATCCCCTCGATAAAAAGACAAATGACAAAATCGTACTTTGAGGCTCTTGAACCTTGATGATATTAAATATTATTTGTTTTGGTTAAATACGTATTTAATGTAAGGTTGTGGTTACCTCAATATGACTTTTGTAATTTGATTACTCATATGTGGAGATTTGTAATTAGTATTGTACTCTTATCATATTGTTATACTTTACTATAGTGTCTTTTGAAACTGTAAATCTTCCAAAAATAAATAAATAAAAAAGCGACCTTAACAGGTCATCGCTACGGTTCGCATCGCATCAGGTTGAAGGTCGGTCTACGCTTCCTTTTTCGATGACGCTCACCTAATGGTAAGTGATACGCCTGACCATGACAGAGCGGCATTGAAGGGGATTAACACTGATAGACAGTTATCATTCTTCATCAACGCCGCACTGCGCCCGTTGCCAGGACGATCGATGTTAGGTCTCTCATACCCGGTAATTTAACTAGCCACAGTAATCATCTTCATCCCGAAACACAGTAGTGCATAATACTCGTGTTTCACGGGACGATATCTGGCACTGCGGTGGACTATTCGACTTAGTAGCGAGACTACTATCTATGTAGAATTGCACCTTTTTCTCTTATGAGGATGCCACTAAATAATCTTTGTGTTCTATCGATCATATGTTTCACGCATTGTGTCCACTGACACAACTTTACAATATAATTTATTGATCTTATATTTAAGTGTAAGGCACATGTTTTGGCACGGACGGGTCAATTTCACCGGAGTAATCACAGTTAAAAAAAACTGCGTGAAATAATGGGAGGGTTAACTACATCTTAAATACACTCTTTATTTTCAATGACGCGAAGTCGTACCGCTCCTAAAATATACCCGACGAGAACTATTTCCAAAGAGAAAGCAGTTGTAGGCTCTTTGTTTAGGTAAATGTACGCTCATTCGAAGTATGTATATGTGTGCTGTCACTGCATTCGGAAGACTTTTTTCAGTTGTTTTGTGAGCATATCACAAATCTATACTTTTTACATCATTGATTCTTGTAAGTGTTGTGGTTAACATTGTATGTGCTACTATGGTACGATGCTGAAATGAGGCATCACGTAATCGTCCACGCGGGCCCAGTGCGGGTTGGACGACTTCACATACAACCTTTGAATCTCTTTGCTGGCGTGCATGAAGGTTTCCTCACGATGTTTTCTTTCACCGTAAGAGCGTCGGACATATAATTTCGAAAATACATTGGTACGTGACGGGATTGGAACCTCAGCCCTCCCGGTAGGAGGGCAACAGTCCACACCACAGACATCCGAATATACAATTAGACTGGACAAGCCGCCAAGTTTATAGGCAGTCCCAGTGTCGCAATTTCTTTTCGGTTCTTACCTGTGAAAAGGTATTATATTTCTTGGTAAATTTTCTGATTCATTGCGATGATGGCATGTTACAATTGCACAGGATGGCATTTTGGGAAAAAATGGTTATATCTTCTTATATTCGTGCGTCTTGACTCGTCTCACAGAGCGTAAACTGGCAGCCAGTGTATGCTCGTTGACCTTACATTTGTCGCACTTAAAAACGCGGCTTGCCCCATCTCCTGTATTGGGAAATCTGTGGTCCACACCATTGAGTGTATTAATAACCAGGAATATTTAGACCAATCGGAATTGAGTACATAATCCCCGTGACCGTCGGTCCGTCACTGCGTTTAGCAATTCAGATGACGTCAGACCCCTCCGTGACGTCAGCACTTGCCTTCAGCGATTACAGATAATCGAATGCAACGTCCACTGGCATTTATGGTATTGTCGTATCCTTGCTATGTTAGATAACGCTGGCTACTTATGGATATGTCATACTCAACTCTCTAAGTCGGTAAATAACCCTTGTGTCTGCAAAAATAGAAAGAAAGAAAACATTTCTTAAATCCTAACATTGCATTTGACAACGTGATAATTAAGTTATGTATAAACGCAATTTTACTAAAACTTACTAATTAACTTTATTAATACAAAAACAAATATGTAGCGTGCTACGACGTCAGGACTAAACGGACTACGAGCGCCACATTATACAAGAGATGAGGCGAGCCGCGTTTAAAGTGAGACAAATGTAAGCGCAACGAGCATACACTGGCAGCCAGTTTACGCTCTGTGAAACGAGTCAAGAATATTAGAAGAAATTACCGTTTTTTTTTCAAAATGTCATCATGTGCAATTGTAACATGCCATCATCGCAATGAACAAAGTAATAGAATAACTGTTCGCAGGTAAGAACCGAAAAGAAATTGCGACACTGGGGCTGCCTATAAACTTGGCGGCTTGTCCAGTCTTATTGTATATTTGGATGTCTGTGACGTGCGCACCTGGACGCTGGTTTTCAGTGAGCCCGGATGATCAGTGTCGCCGCCTTAGCCTTTTTGTAGCTAGATCTAGCACTTTTTACCATATGTGAACTCCTTCTTTAACAATTTAGCCTGAAAAGGGCAATCTAGCTCTTTTTCACTGTCTTGGAAATATTCGCAAATTATGAAGATTCGACATGATAACAAGTACTTTTTGCTATTTCATCGGTCATGATGAGTCGATGATGATGATCGGTCGCTCTAAAAAAACAGCTCCATGATATGATTGTTTCAGTACTTTTAGAACAAAATATCTTTTGTTGCTCAATCTAACCATATCTAGCTCATATTAACTTCTCAAAAAGCCCTTTTTCTAACACTGAGGTGGCAACACTGTGGATGATTAGGAAATCATGGTTTTAACTGATGCGCGTAGTTAGTAAGTTAACCAACAGCGTTGTTTAAATCCACGTTTGATGTGCTAATTATTTGTTGCAGAACTTAATTATAGGTTTAGTTTTAAATACTTTTAGTCTCATAAAGATGAAAGCGCAGTGTAGAATAATCTCCAGCCAAGTTTACAAAGAAAATGGAAAGCCCTTTTTGAATAAATGATTTTTTACTCAACCTTTGTCTGCCATATTAAACGTTTGTTTGATACCGAGTCTATATTTACATTGAATTTCGCTCTTTTTTATTCCAGACAAAGTGTTGTAACAGTGTAAGCAGTAGGGCTTTTATAATACAATATTTTTTATTATAATAAAAATATGTAATAGGTTATCCCTTTGCCTGTTTACTTGCCTATGAAATGAAAAAACAACAACAATGAAAACTCTATTGATACTAGCTAGCTAATGTGAGCCCCTATTTGTTAATTAAATAAGCCCAAACGTGGTTAAACTATTCGTTTGCAATCGATCATCGACCGCCTCCATTCCGTCTAATTAACATCTCAAAGCAAATGAAATGACGAATCGATTCCGAAACGAATTGGCCGACCCTCGACTCATTGCGTGCATCAATCACTCCCTATTACTAGCCCATATTGAATGGCAACATTTAAGAATCAACCACAGCCGAAATAAACGCATACAACAAATTCTGAACACGGTTATTCTAGCGAAGTATCAGTTTGAGCTATTGCTGTACTGTGCCCCGGGATATGGCACGGCGAAACATTAATTTCGGACGCAAGATAAATTGAACTTTGTCGGATGTCAATAAGTTGAGTCGTTGCATTTAATCTTATTGGGGTTAATATATAATTAAATTAATCATGTGTGTGCGTCGGTGGCTTTCGATTTGGAGTGTGCGGGTTCAAATTCACCACGTACCAATGTGATTTCGAATTTTTGGAATTATATATACGTTATCCGACGCTCTTACGGTGAACGAAAACATCGTGAGGAAACCTGTGCGCGCGAGCGAAAAGATTTAAAAGTTGTGTGTGAAGCCGGCAAATCCGCACCGGGCCCGCGAGGACGACTATGGCTTATATACACTACACGGGTAGGCCCGCGGTGGGGACGCTGAATGGGCTGATGATGATGATGAAATTAATCAAGGCTCTCCCACACTTATCATCAGCCTATAACAGCCCACTACAAGGCACAAGCCTTCCCGCACAGCATGGATATGGTTAGATTGGGTCGTAAGACACTACGCTGTGGATTGACAGGTGCTAACGACTGCCATCCTAAGGTTGCTCAGAAGCACGCCATCATTTTTCTTTCGGAAATTAGGCGAATCACCCTCCAATGTCCTAACCAAACTGGGAAAAATCGCAAAGAGTTACTTTCACATTAAATAGTTAATTTTTCATAATTTGACATGATTAGATTTTTAATATTTGTTTATACATATATTTGAATTAGGTGTGTACAATTTTATTTTAATACAATTGTTGTGCACTTAATTTAGCAATTTATGTTTATACTTTTAATATATTTTTTACTCAAAGTGTTGCCACTAACATATTTTTAAGTCCCCTTTTTGTTACTAACCATAAACCATTGTTATCCCAGAAATATAGTCATTATTATTTTCATTTATATTTTATATATAAATCTCCCAACGATGGGAGCTTAAGCACACCCTTGAATCTCTTCGCAGGCGTGTGCAGGTTTCCTCACGATGTTTTCCTTCACCGTAAGAGCGTCGGATAAACGTACATATAATTTCGAAAATTCGAAAGTACATTGGTACGTGTCGGGATTTGAACCTGCACCTTCCAGATTGGAAGGAAACAGTCACCACTGAGCCACCGACGTCACCACTGAGCAATCGACGCTTATTATTATTAATAGTGCAATGTTATTCCTCACTGAAAGTTCAGTGCTAGCGACAGTCCCCCGCGATCGGTGGGATGTTAATTGTGATGTAATTAGCGGGAGTCGTCCCGCAATGGGGGTATTTTTTCCAGGAGACGACGGGGAAAATGAGCAATTACGGCGGCGGTGGCGCGCCTTCAACGCGTAATGAAATTTAGAGTATAACCACTGAACAGGGACAGCTGTGGAGATGGAGAACTTGAGCTTATTCTGTTCACACTACTAGTTCCACAGTGACGTGCACAGTTATTATGAGTAGGGTATACAAAGTGGGAGATACTCATTGCGAAAACAATTAACAATTTTCATTTTGTCAAATTGAGTGCTGTTGATGATAGCAGCTCGGCTATGGTTTCAAATCTAGAGGAAAATGGGTAAATGAGTGGGAATTATCAAATACGTTGGTGACTATCCGGGTTGTCTGGGCGCACAAAGTATGCGACGTTTTTTTTTAGAATTATTAATAGATTCTTAGGTACTTTAACATTAAGTTTCTTTTATTATTTTTTACTTTTTAAAGGGAAATTACTTAATCGTGTAAATGCATAATCTAGGTTGCCTTGGGTCCTATAAGTTGTATTAAATATATTCTACAAAGACTCCGACCCAATTTCCTCAAAACCCAAATATACAAAAACAGACTTCTAGGAGACGTCTTGTCTATTATATTTTATCCTTAATTAACTGCTTTTGAGATCCGTGATTAATATTAAGTAGAGCCGATTGAACGTAGAATATTTTTACTTATTGGTAGAAAATGGAAAAATATTGACCGGTACAAAAAATGGTGGTTGAAGTCCCCTATTTATGACTATTCTTCTTCTTATTCTTTGTTTTGCAGGCTGTTTACCTATCCTAAGGATCTATTTTATGTCGGACGGGGAGGAATACATCATATCTAAAATTACCGGGTATAGGAGACCTAACATCTGTTGTCTCGGGTGTCAGGCGCAGTGTAGCATTGATGGAGGATAATAACTGTCTATCAGTTGTTGGTCTCCTTCAATGCCGCTCTGTCATGGTCAGGTGTATCACTTACGATCAGGTGAACGTCCAGACCGTCCTGTACACCTCTCTCTCTCTCTTCAACCTATCGCAGTCCACTGCTGGACATAGGTCTCCCCCATTTTGCGCCAGATATCCCGGTCCTCCGCTTTTCTCATCCAGCTCCCACCAGCGACCTTCCGCAAGTCGTAGTCGTCCTGTACATCTATCATATAAAAAAAAATGACTTCAGATGGTTGTTTCCAGAATGTCCTTAGGCGACTCCACGGGTCCCCTGCGACCAAACCCACCGACTCCAAGATTCAGGAGCACGGAAAATTATAGCGGAACACAATTACAGTGTAAAGTAATTTATTTTAATTTTAATCCCGCCATATCTTAGACGTTGAACCGTCATTGGCGACGAAACTTGGATAACATATAACAGTGACTGTAAGCCGCTTAACTAATTCTAATTGTGCTTCCAGACGCGACCTTAGTTACGCTGGATTACGGACACTTAGTTTCTGAATGTTCTTGTAATGGTGCCGGATTAGGGGCTGCATTTAAATATATAATAACAATAATAATGAACAATTTTATTAGTCTTACTCGCATAAAAGTGGCCGTGGTACAACATGATACTTAAGTCAGTTGAAGAGGCGTTT
>PQWD01002761.1:25644-72493 GCA_019425675.1 Leucinodes orbonalis | reverse complement strand
AGCTAAAGAAAATCAAAGATAAATTTGACAATAAATTACTACTTAAACCATGTTGCCAGTAGCTTTCGTCCTTTGATGAAAGCATAAGTGAATCTTCTTTATTTTGAACAAGCTCACTTGGGCAAGGTAAGGAATCTGCTGGCATATCTACGACAGTAATTTGATTTTTAATCACTGGCTGAACAGTTGGCTCTAATTTGTACAACTGATTTGTTTCTTCGTACATTTCGTCGTTGCCATCTTGTTGTGTGTCGCTGTTGGTAACAACTTCGAATATTTTAGATTTGCTTATGTCTTCAACTGACGCATCGCTTTGTTCCACTTTAATCGGGATACATGTGACGTCATCTAGCGCGGCGCGGAGTATCTCACTCTTCGTTTCGTTCTTGAGAATTTGTATCCAAGAAAGACGGCAGTCACAATTTAGTTTATTACCTGTAAAAAAAAAATAGTTTAGGAAAAACAATGTATCGGACGTGCAGTACATTGATGACCTTAAGCTGTGTTATCTGAATTCTCAATTTAAACCATCTTTTTTTATTACGTTTCTTTAATGGAGTTGAATACCTTTTATTTTTATCTGTGAAATAATGATGATACTTCGTTCCAGTAAACTATTCAATATTGGCAAGTTAGAGTTCACGGGGCAAGGGTTCGAACCTCGGATAAAGAGTATCACCAAAGATGGGTATATATTGCAGTTCCTGCTATTAAGCTGATATGGAAGTAGGTATTTGTTTTTATCAATAATTATTGTATTGTATTGTAGTAGTAATTTTGGGATATTTTTATGTCATAAGTCCTTACAAAAATGATCCTCGGTCCAGTAATGGTTTTTAACTTATTCTTTAATATAATGGTTTAAAAGAACAAAGTTATATTTATTTGAATGATACCAGAAAGTAATAGCTTGACTAATCTTTAATTGGTATATTAATAATAAAATGAATAAATCTAAGGTACTCGCTTCTCCATTGCTTTTGACAAAATTAAATAACATGTTGATGATATATTGATATTACATTTAAAGTTAAAAATTAATGTTATTATTATTATGTAACTTAAAGTTTAATATTAGTATGATAAATTAATATTTCTGTCTTTTTTACTTTATAAACAATAATATTCACCGATCTTTATTTATATACATATATTCATTTATAATGTGAATCTAAAAGGTCCCCTGCCAGTTTGTGATGCTAACGAAAATGTAATAACCGTCGTTAACTTGTTGATTTTTAATAAAACATTTTTCATTCAAGCCAAATCGAGTTATAAGGCTATTGTTGAGTCACTAAAGGGAGCTGTTACACTCATTAATTGTCTTTAATGTGTGAAGGGAGCCCTGGCAGGGGATTAGACCTCTGTAGGGAGTTTGCCATTGTTTGCTCAAAATATAGTTATTTATCTTCCCATGAGTGCTCTTTAAATATATGGAAGCGTGCTCTATTTACTCCCAAATAACACGTTGTACCAGTGAATAAGGAATACAATCTAAATGTGCTTATAATAGCTTGGTACTTCAAAGCACATATTAATTATGTATTTATTTTGTGTCTAATGCTAATTTTTCTGCATTACTTAGTATTTGTTTCCCTTAAGTTTCCCTTTTAATTTTTTTTAGAAGTCGGGAACATTTGAAGTAAGATGTAAGATTTCGAGGGTTCTTAAGGAAAGCGCTTTAGTAAAACTGAACTTACCACTCAAGTAAAGTACGGACGTCTTCATTTTCAAGTTTTCAATTATCGGCTTAACATTTTCGTACGTAAAGTATTCTATCTCGTTGTTCCTCAAATCCAATAACTCAAGTCCTCGAACACCTTCCAACAGGCCTTCATTAATTGATTTCAATTTATTGCCAGTCATTGACAATTTTTGCAATAACACAAGCCCGTCGAAAGCTCTTTCAGATAAAAATTTCAATTCATTATTGTCTAAAAGTAGTTCATTTAGATTCCACAATTCGGTGAACGTCAAATCCCCAATCATTGACAACTTGTTCGACCGCAAATCCAATCTTGTCAAATTAGCTAGGCCTCTGAAAGTGTCTCTAGTCAATATCGTAATTGAATTGGCTTCTAATATGAGATCGTTAAGCACAGTTAAGTGTTCAAAACAACCATCGTGCGCCAGATTAATGTTGTTGAACGACAAATCGAGACATCTGAGCGAGGGTAAATCGACGAAAACGTCTCTCTGTATCTCGGTTACTTTATTCTCTTTTATAGTCAAATTTACGAGCGATGGGAGGTTAGTGAACGCAGAAAAGTCCAGTTCCGCTATTTTGTTATTCATTAATGTTATCTCTCGCAGAGTGGTGATGTTCGAGAAAGTTCGTTTACCAATTTTTTCCAGAGTGGCGTAGTGTATAAACAGTTTTTGCAGCATTTTCATACGGTGTATCACTTGTAACGGAATGAATTTGAGCGCGCCGTCCGATCTCACGTTAAAAGTGAGCCGCTCCAAATGCGGTTGGGAACTAAAACTAGCCCAAACGGGATCACTTTCATCTATGCCGCCGTTGAATACCCAACAGTCAGCGCGGGTGGCAGTTTTCACTTCAGTGCTCTCGCAATAGCAGTGTACTTTAGATTCCCTATCTGTTATTTCGCATATGTTGTCCTTTATTTGCACGCCATGGTACCTCCTCTCAGTTTTATCTCTGCGTTTTTCATTTAGTCGGCTTTCAGTGTAGGATATTTGCACTGAAGTCAGGGCTAGAGCTAGGAGTAAATATTGGACGACGGTCTCCATGACCCTTTGGCTTTCAGCAACCTGGAACAAACAAAGAAACGGTTAAACAGAATGGCCTTTAGTAATTATTGAACCATTAAGAGTTGGTATACACGTTGGAAATGTTATATCCATGCACAAATACTAATATTTTGTTACATTATGCCTCGACGTGGAAAATTATGGTTTTTGAGTGCTATTATTTGTTAATAAATTTTGTTGTCAACTCGAAGATCATGTTGACGATAAGCGACCTTAAAGATCCATACGTAAAGTATATTTTGTAGTTTTTTCAACATGTCCGGATATAATTATTTTATGTTGTATCCTGTGGGGGTCCAACAATATCACATGCCGTGACTATTCCTATTAACGGCTTGTATTATCAATTTCACTATAATAATGGGCTTGGAGTTGTTAATGATGTTAATCGCCTTTATACTCGTATTATATATTTTACTTGAATATTTTGTTATAATAGCATAGAAAACATTATCATTAAAATTATTTATTATTTGATCAGCATTTTAAATGTACTTAAATTATAAAGACAAAAGATATATTGAACCTTCATCCGCCGCAGTTGAATATAACAGACTTTAATGATTTTAGAGTATGTCTAAAACCATGACGATCGAATAATTATCTTCGAGATAAGTGTGCTTGCATGTACTCACTCACTACAAAGTTATTTTTTAAATTAATTTATTACATGCTCAGTTACTTAGCTAGCCTACAAAATGCATTAGCCTCGCAAACAATGCGTTTTGTTTTTTTTCGTGACAAACATTCGGGAAGCTCATAATTTAAAAATATATAAAAAATGTATTCAATATATTACTGAACCCACAAATTGAAAGCAGAATGCATTCAATCTGCCGGTGCAATATGAGCTAACTGCCATAGATATTAATACGAAATTCGGAAGCAACGTTTTAAATCAATACGTCAATATGCGAATCTATTTGCGGTAGCATGATATCCGTTGTCTGGTCAGACGTAGGAGGTATGAAACAAATCTATTTCGAACTTGAAATTTGAATGGGAACATGAATAAATTGAAATATTTGGAGCAACTAGAGTCGATGGCTATGGAGAAGACATGGTGCAATATAAATTAGTATTTTCCTCTTTTTAACCTATCGCAGTCCACTGCTACACATAAGTTTCCCATCATCATCAGTCCATTATAACGTCCCCATTGAGTCTGAGCCTCTCCATATCTTTTGGGACCCAAAACTGACCTCATGTGCTTGTAATGCCGAATAGTAAACAACAACCGTATTTATGTATCAAACCATAATGATTTCCTTATGTACTCAAATATTGTCACCGGGACATAGAAAATAAAGTTTCAGTAATTTTAAATTCTACTTTTGCTTATTCCCCCAAAACAAAGCGCTGTCGAACTTACAAATGCCCCCATAAAACATTCTTTGTTTTAATTAACGCAGAATGTAATGTCTAATAATCGTTTCGACGAAACAAAAAGCGCCTTATATATGCTTTTGTCCTTATTCAGTCTATTAAGAAGAAAGGGGACGCCCAATGTTTTTAATTAACGCCAATGGCTTAGTCCGATATGGAACTTGTTTCTTTGTTTCCCTTGCCTCCTCCCTGAATAGTCAAAAGCATGGCTGGAACGCTTTCAGTTTTCTTCAAATATAGCGAAAATTATTTTTAACAATAAAAAACGTTACCTAAAAAAGACCCAGTATTGTCTTACGTTATAAGAAACAGCATTATTCGAAATTACAAAGGACAATGCTTAGTCGTGATACAGTCGTTATATTGGATTATTATTTGTCTTTGTTTTTTCTTGTGTGTGCTTGTTATCATAAATAGTTGTTTTGTAATATTGCTGCGCTGTGCAGATCAATAATATACAAGATGTCAGTGTTTATGTTTCTCATTTCAACTGAACTGTAGCTAAGTGTTATTTTGTATTAAAAAAATAGTTATTATTTGGTTTCAAGGTTTCCAAAAATAGTCGTCTTACAAATATATGCCTATATTTTATGAGTTAGAGTACATTGTCACAGGGTCTTTTTTTCACGATATACTCGTACCTTGTTACAAACGTGTAATGAAATGTTATTAAAAGCATAATTGTGCAGTCATGCTAGAGAAGTAATTTTAGAAGACAGAATATCCTTAATTTCATATCAATTAGATTATCTAACAGTGACATGTGTTGTGTGTCAGTTTGAACAATTATTATGAATATGATATTTACAATGCTATTAAAAGTATAAATGATACAAAAATATTCAGTCAAAAACTCAAAAAAATCTTGTGTTTATAAACAAACAGAGTTATTCGTTTAAGTTCTCTATCGGGTCAGCAAAGGCAACAGTTCATAAATCTATCCCACTCCAAATCAATCCAACAGAGTAAGCGTCAGACAAAGAAGCTGGTAAAACAATTAAATACTTTCAGTATTTCGTAACGTTATCTGACTACTAAGTTCTGGAACGTACGCGACTATATTTGTGATAAAATCTCACATACAAACGTTTGTTTAAAGCTGTTAAGTGGAACGTTATTAGCAATTAACGTGTGCTATCAGGTTTTAAAATATATTGTTCTAACTTTTACCAATCAGCCAAAGCCACGGACATTGCTCGCAGAATCAGCACGCTGAAGTAGAAATGAGCTGGTAACATCTCCAAATGGTTTCATGTTCATTTCATTTCATTTCATTTCATTTCATTTCATTTCATTTCATTTCATTTCATTTCATTTCATTTCGTTTCATTTCATTTCTTAGACCGGAATGGTTACCGGGGGCCTATGTTCAGCAGTGAATAATGGTGGGCTGAATGATTGAAAACCTTCATTAACTTGAATGCATAGTCATTGCTATAGCCATTGCCTGACTATGCATTCAAGTTAATGAAGGTTTGAAGTTTGATTCAATTCGCAAAACTAATAATTTGGCGTATTGTTTCTTAGAACAAAAAGCAAATAAAACTTTAAAAGATCGGAATAAGATGTGAATAAGAATGTAATTTACATCATCATAAAGAGAATAGATCGTTAAATCATGAGACGCTCGATGTTAGTTCTCATATACGCAGTAATTTCACTAGCTTCAGTGACCTCATCCGAATCACAAAGCGCAAAACATTCCTATTTCACGGGACGATATCTGACATTGCGATGGTAGGTATACCTAGACGAGCCAGTACGCCTAGTTTATGTTTCTGTCGTAGCAGTTATATTTATTTACTACTATTAATATCGAATAGGATATAGAATGCCGATTATTTGGTCTGTGGTTCTGAGATAGGTGTTTGAGACAGCGATCCAACTTAGGAAGACTCAGTACGTAAGCTATTTGAGGTACGGTATTTGATTCGGCAGCATAAGTTATAACCAGATGCAATACGTTCTATCATATATAAAGATTTACTCTATTAGATACATATCTGTTGAAACAGCATATACCGGTGTAAACCTCGTGCTCAGTAATTGTTATTAATGTGTTAGAGGACATAGTAATAGAGTTTGTAGTTTGTGACGATTTCATACATTACATATTAAAAATCTTTATTAACCTGAAAGGAGTTTGTATAAAAGCTATATTTTAGGATGTTTTTATTATAAATAGTACATCACTAAGACAGATTTGAAATAAGAAGGATTCTGAACGCCCTTCAGATTTTGGTTTCACATTTTAAACGCGTGTCGGCTGCAATTAATTATATAAATTCCTATGTGCAATTTCAGATGTTAAGTATCTCATTTAACTGGAACTTAACTTAAACCAACAATGTAGCAAGTAGTGATATCATTGGATTGAAACCCAATGATTAAACAGAAATAGCAACTATCTTAAAAGAGTTTAAAGCCGACCCAAACAAGTTGTAACAAAACACCGACATCCTTTTTCATCCAATAGCTAGAGGAGTATTTTTGTAAAAATTAATAAAAATGAATGGCCTGCTTCATTGTGAGTGCCCAGTCGCTCTCAATGGACTTGTAGTGGCACGCTGATTAGTGACAAATAAAATGTAAAAACAATTGTGTCAGGATAAAACAAGCAGTAATATTAGTGTAATGATTTACTAATATTACTAATTGTCTAATCCTTCATTCAACACTTTACAGTTAATAATATTTTTTGATGTTCAATTTCACACCCTCTCATGTAGTGAAAAATTCTAAAACAGCAAGAAGCGTATATTGCAATTTAGGGTCCTCCACCTCATTAAATGGCATAAAATGCTAACATATCTATAAGAATCTGGTCATCAACAATCATTTGTAAGATGTATTCGGATGTTTGGGTTAGCCCGAAACGACTTCAAAACGATATTGCTTCACAATTCGTATGTATTTTAGTTTGTAAACGGTAATCACTAAGTGGAGTTCAACATTAAGAATAAGTCACACGTTGCTGTCTTTATTTTTATGTCACATTTAAAAAGCGTGACGGCGATCTACTGGTGATCCAACACTGTTTCCACACAAACGTGTCAACTCGAAGAAATTCCACGTATCTAGATCTTACGTGTGCATCTATTATAACGCTTTGTTCTTAAAGAAATGTGGAATGCCGGTGCACGTGACTTTTATGCTAAGACTTATGCAGTTTACCTCATGACACAGTTATGTTTCCTTCAGCTCTAATATACTTTTCTTGTTTTTTATAAGACCAAAGTTTTGATTTAAGTTCAAGGTTAACATAACAGGAAATGCTCTAGTAAAATGTACGAATTTAACCATAACGTTGTTCATTTTATTAACTGCAGTTCTAGACTTAGACCTCCTGTGAAGACTTGAAAAGCGAAGCAATCCGCAAAAATAAAAACCCGCTAAAATAAAAATGTTGGCTGTTAGCCAGAAAGCCGAACCTCGTCATATTGAGGTGTTTTAATAATTATGTTATTAATTTTATTATCACCCATTAAATTCAATATCCTTACTCAGCCTTAACATCTGGTAATAGTCCATAGACTGACCAATTTATGATATCCGTAGTAAAGCGTGTTGCTTTAATTTTTCATGCTTTGTGGGTTGAAGACCCTACAAAGCGTTTCGACATTTAATATTATGACACGATACTTGTGCATTGACTGACCGCTGTCAGTTTCTTCGTATCTCCTATACACTTTTGAAAGCGGGCATATCCAACCTGCATTTTAAAATATCCATTCGCAAAATTCACGCACCACACTGTTGTTAGAAAGCGCAACAGAAAGGCTATTAAGCAATAAAGGTGGACCTTTTTACCTGCTATTGTTATTTGCCTTTACCTTTTGAGATTCTAAGGATTCCTTTATATGTAACATTCAGGTTGTCACGTCTCTAGGTGTATCTACCTGCTGTGTATAAGAATATTGTTACGTTAAAGTATATTGTGTAATGGGGTTCGAACTGCTGAGATTTTTGGAACTTGATACCAATTGATATCAGATGTAGCGATTTTAAGTCTTCATAGTTGTGGAAAATTCTTATTTTGCCCTATGTATAATTCATTAGTGTTCCGCATCACAATTAATAAAGGTTCATTAGAACCAACTTATTCCATAACGCTTATTGTTTTTTCCATTAGACTACGATAATTTTTTTCTTAGTCTCTCTTAATATATGTACGTATTCTTGTCTTGTATTTCCTACACAAAGGAATGGTGCATAAGACTGTCTATCAAACTTAATAAAATTATTATTAAGTTTGATAGACAGTCTTATGCACCACCTTGAAGATTCAGGGTCAGTTTTGGCCGGAATAAATGTAACTAAAATAATGTTCGGGAAGAGACGCTTGCTGGAACCGTTCTTTTTTCTTATAATTACAAGCTCCTTTGTAACGGCCAAACTTTTTCTACTTTTTACAAAGAAATGTACCTGCTTACCCTATTATCACGTGCCAGTAATTCTGTCACCTGTTTTTTTTGTGGCCGCACGCAACCTCAAACCAAAATGGCCTACCTGAGTTGCTTGAATGCAGGTACCTTAAACCAATCTCGCAACTATGACGAATTATTGTCAGTTTTTATGAAAAATGTTTGCGGACGCCAAGATTAGTAAATATTTATAAGGAGGTTGATAAACAATACTGTTAACTGTAAAACTAATAATTGTGAATAGTTTATTCAATATTTCTTGAAATTACTTTTACTAAAAAAATACCGACTTTATATAAACTAATAAAAAGAAAAACAAAATTGTTTTAGCTACATCGAAATAGTTAAATAATGGTAGTCATCCCTAGTATACGTGTGTTTTCTTCTTAATGAAAATTAATTCCAGCCTTTTAAACTTTGTTCACTGCTGAACAAAGATCAAAAGCTATATACTAGAATACCATGTTATGAACGTATCACTAGCGGTCAACATGCGCCAGCTTCTGGACACAGTGACAAACCATCAACCCACAAAATAGAAAAAAATACAATATAAATTATTAATCCTGATGTAATATGAAAAAAATATATAAGAAATACGTCAGACAGGATCATAAAAAGTTCCTATTGAACACGCATCAATTGAATTGTTTCATCACACAACCAATTGTGAACAATACAATGTTGTTATTGTTATTTTCGCAACGTAATACATCAACGTGAAGCGACCAAAAAGTTTGACAAGATGAATAGAAAATATCCCGAAATTGTCCCATCTGTATAATATCCGGCCTAATGCACATCTTATCGGTACTCTTACGGCAAAGCCGGGAATATTATCATTACAAAATTAATGTAAAGAGAGTTTATCTGAAGGATCCGCAAGTTTCTCAAAGTTGGCACTCAAATGAATTTGAGCAATGGTCGCTGGAGTCGTTCTTGTGATACGAATGAATGGCAGTTCATGGATTTAACGTGGCCCAAAGTATGAAGTGCCTACTTTATGTATGAATGGTATAAAGTCTACGGCGTTTACGTATCTGAGTTTTCCGATTAATAATTGTTTGAATACGACTAGCTACGAAACTCGGGCTGATTTCTTCAATAATAAGGATACAGTGCACCATTACTTAACTTTATAGGCGAATTAACTTTATAGATGACCGAAATAAAGCTTTAATTTTCTTAGTCGGTAAGTCGGTAATTCGCTATCACATAGCAATTAGCCGAACAAAACAACTACAATATACAATAAAATTCGATAAGGACTGAAAACATTTAGATTACACAATAAAATCTTTCTTTTTATAGGAAACAGTTTTTTCGTAAGTAATAAACGAATTTTACCTATTCAGTGTCTCTATAACAAACTAGCACTAACAGATTTTGTTCACTATAAGCAAACTAGGCAAGTGCCTACGTAATTCATCTTTGCAATATTCCTTTGTGGGCTTGGAAGAGCTTGAAGTGCCAATTTGAGCAACATCAGTGTAATTGAGTAAAGCTATTTGCAGAAATAAGACTACTTGGAAAGAGTACAAGTGGAGCGCATTCATATTAATTTTAATGATATTGCAACTGATTGGTCATTACAAAATGTATAAAAAATCATATCCATATAAAAAGAAAGTAACTAAATAGCCAAAACCAGCGTCTACAGATAATAAAAGGCCTTCTCAATGACTATAATTCATGAACAGTTTTGCCAAACTAGGCGTGCGCAGGTGTCCTTACCAAGAGCTTCGGTTAAATGTGCATATAATTTCGAAAATTCGAAAAGACATTGGTGCGTGGCGAGATTTGAACCTGCATCCTCCAGATCGGAAGGCAACAGTCGACGCCAATGAGCCACCGATTCTTCAGTTAACGAAGCTTGAATCTGATTTCTATCTAGGGATGGTAATCTTTAACCCACCAACTAGCAAAGTCCCATGTGGCAAGTAAAGGCCTTATAGTCGCTGAACGGCCTAATATTTCCATAGCCATAATCTATGAAAAACTCAGAGCCCTGTAGGAGCAACATTACTACACAGTGGTTGGTTGAATAAAGTATTTTTTAAAAACCACGATGTCACAATTCGATAATATTTGTTTCAAATAAGTAGCCAAATTCTCACGTAAGTATCTATTATAGATTTTTTTTGAGTTTGTCTAGCATTTCAAAGATCCTGCTCATTAGTGTTCGCGACAATACTTTAACTTAAAAAATTCTTACCAGTTGTTAAAAGGGCTCTTTTTCCTTAAGATAAACGAGTATGTGAATACAATATTACATTCATAGTGATCCCTCCAACAGGCAGTACCCAATATAAACTTAAAGCAAAATTGCTTTGAACCTTTATTTACCTTATATTTTCCTTTTCTGTGTTACCAAGTGTACACGACAGTAAAGACGCTCAATTGATGGTAAGTGATACGCCTGACCATGACAGAGCGGCCTTGATGGAAACCAACAATTCATAGACAGTATTATTGTCCATCAACGCCGCACTGCGCCCGTCACCCGAGACAACAGATGTTAGGTCTCTTATACCCGGTAATTACACTAGCTACAATGTCATACCGAACCACCGAAGTGCAAAACACTCAAATTTCACCGGACGATATGTGGCACTGCGGTGGTATCTACCTAGCCGACTCAGTACCGAGTCTACCACCTTTATATACACGAATAGGTACTTCTACAAGTATCATAATAATGTTGTTTTTTACCATGTAACCGGAGTTAGTAAATCATTTATGCTTGGTACGCATACGCCTACTCGCGAAGAAAAGCTGTAATTGGTTGTGGTACACAAATTTATAGTGAGGTAGGATTTAGTTTTAGATTCGAGAAATACGTAAGGCAAATGCGTGTAAGTTTGAAAACAAATTTACGTATAGCAGAGTCGATATGTATGGTATAGTGGTTAATCCTCAATCTTCAACAGGGCAGCGTCATTTTCACTATGAAAATATAAAAAGCATTGCCATGATCTTGAGTGTTAATCGAGCGACGTCTTACTCAATAGAGAAGAACTTATAAATCTGACATCTAAAAAAGACTTTTTAGACCTGTTATGGTTTAAAGAGTCTAGATTTTTGTTAAAGACATCATATCATCAAAGAAATTGACTGAGGAAATACTCGTAGATCAAACCACGATTGCAAATATATTAATAAATATTCACCGACATTCACACAACGCCACTTGGGCTACCCAAATTAAGAGTGAAGTTTGTATTACGGACTAAACAACTGATAAACATTCTAAAATATATATTTTTGTAAACACACATATTATACATAAAAAACCCAGACCATTACCAACAGACATGTTCATGCACACAAATGTTTGTACTGACAGGGAAACGAAGCCAGAACCCTTGGTGTATTAGCCGTCGTCACAATCATTACACCAAATGGGCCGGCTAAAGCTCTATAATACTAAAATTACCTATCCCAGGTATTACTTCATCCACTGAAGTTTGAGATTCAAGATTTATTTAGATTTAGAGAAACATATAAATAAACAAAATAATTTGGTTTTCTTTTAAAACACAAATTTTCGCTTAGTATAGTCCTCTAATAGTTGGGGTATTATGCAACTCTGACGAATATAGTAGAGACTTAAAACTAATTGATAATCAAGCAGTTTTTAGTCTTTTCTCTTTGCTCATTGAAGCAGTTCCCTCATCCCTTAACAAAAGCACGAGTACTCGAATGTACCCAAGTCAAGTAAAGATTTCCACTACATTGACCATTCTCCAAGTCAAACGCCTTTGAGAAGTCAACAAAGCATATACAAGTAAATGTCGGCCTGTTAAACTCTCGAATCTTTTAAATAATTTGAACGATGAAAATTTTATATTACACAACCAACTTTTAGAGGACGCAATTTATGGAATGTAATAAATTGTACATATACATACGTTGACAATACATCCAGTTAAAAAGACAAATAAATTTCGTATTGGCTGTTGGATTCATGATTCTTACACATCAAATTTAATTCAAGCTATACAACTTCTTATACGGTTGTCACAACTTGCAAACAAAAAGTTTGAAATATGTCTGCGCCGATATTCCAGTAAGCACGTCGATTTCCATGTTAACTTTCGCTAATTCCTCCATCCACATATCAAATATCGAAATAATGTTATCGACTGTTACTGGCAAAGTTATAACAAGTCTCAAACTCAGCGAACTTCGACTCACTTGGTTGTAAGGAAACTTTTAGAAACGTACCGTGTGTAACTAAAATAAATAATTGCTTTTATCATAACGCCTACAGCCCGTATTATCCGGCGTATTTCTAACAGTAAATACTTAATCTAACAGTACATACTTAATATATATATAAATACTTAACTATTAATATATATATAATTAACACTTACTTAACAACTAATATAATTATATATATAAAAATACTAACAGTTAATTTAATCTCCGCTTTAATTAATCATTATAATATTTACTACAGTTGAGTAATATTAAGATGACACTTTGTTTATGAAAGATTCTGAATTAATAAAGGTATAGAAGTGATAATTGTTTGCTAAAAATCCATTGACACTGCTTTAAGGAGTGAATATGTTTATATTTAAAGATATCTTGTTTCTGATTTTTACTAAATGCGGTATTAAATTTGTAATCTTAATGAACTCAACTAATATAAATTAGATCTTTTGCCTGATTATATCAATAATAAATGCAAAAATTACGTCAGGAATATCAAATTTTTCCTGTAAATCTTTACTTGTATCAGAGACCGCAGAATATATCCTTCGGCCGCAATGCCTCCGTAATCTATCAAAATCGACTTATTGAAAGTCTTAAAAAGAAATCTCCTACTAAAAGAGGCATAGATAACTTGGAAAGTCATTGCTTACGTAAACTCAGCCTTGTAATATGGGCGCTGGGTGTAATTTCGTGTTTCGTACGAATTTTATGATTTGGCCCGGACAAGATTGCCGTAAGATTTTGTGACCTCTGTTATTGGTAATTCACGAGTTATTTCATTCCCATGTGGCCGCTGTCAGCATAAAATATCTTAAAAAATTGCTTTATGTACATAACATCTGCCGGGATATTATTCTCTAATGGTCGACCAAGGAGTTGATCTCAATTTTAAATGATGTACTTACATAATGATGGCTCCTACAATTTTATCTTTTTAGGAGATACAAATTTCGTGGAAATGTAAAAATCGTCTTGAAGTGTACGGGGAATAAAATTTTGGCGGAGTCTTTGGATTTTGTAGAAACATATTACTGGCACAGATACTTGTTTTATTAGATTCTATAATCAGAATCAATATTTTATTTACGTATAAGTACGAGTTTTAATTAAAATCAAAACTGCTGTATAATAATAATGTTCGTTATTGGATAAAATCTTTTTTGAGATAAGAAATAAAGTACAATAATTTAGGTATGCGTATTTTTTACGTTAGGAAGGTAGTAAACCATATAACCATATTTTATCTAACTTATTATTAGTCAAGGAAAAACAGTTGTCACGAGGGTGTTATAGCAGCAAGCTAGTTTTTTTCTCCAATACAGGAAATTGATTGAGGAAATCTTACAGTGGGAGTATATTGTTACTAAGCAATCAAAATTCAGCAAAATAAATCAATGCTGACTCTGAACATGAAATAGTTGTAATAAAAAATAAATGATTGAATAATTATCTGTGTATACCCTATGATGAAAGATAAACACGTTTATGTTGAGGTAAAATTTAATATAACTAAGTGAGTAAGTGTACATTTACTAAGTTTTATTTTTACAGAAATGAGCTCTTTGGTTGGTCAATTTGGTGTATGCACCCATAATTCTGGACTCTTTTATGGTTGCTATATGATGTGTTTAGCAATAAATACCACAAACAGAAGTTGGCATCGAATTGATGTGTAAGGATCCAGTATACATCTTTCGGGACCCAAAACAACCTCTCCTGTCCGTGATGAGTACCGAATAGCGAATGAGACTGGTTAACTCGCCAACGCGCAGTAGAACATCGCGACGAGAAATACAATAGTTTGAAAAATTCTGATTTTTTAAATTCATTGCGGAAAGCTTTATTCCTGCACTGGATGTGGTATTACTGTAGTAGTAGTTTTTCCTGAAAAAGCCTTATTTTGGTGTAATGTCTGAAACGTTGGCTTCAACATCAAAGGTTCCGGGTTCGATTCCCGGACAGTACAAATATTTGTGTACATGAACATGTCGGTTTGTATTGGTTTGGTTTTTTCAATATATATAGTATGTATGTGATTACAAAAAAGTATGTATGTGTTTATTTATTGTTAAATACCATATTACAGGCTTATGCTTAGTTTGGGACAAAATGGCTCTGTGTGTATGTCAGTAATATTATTTATATTACAAGCTTAACACTTTACTTGGGGGCTAGATTGCGCTGTGTGAATATCAGTGGATATTTATTGAAAATATAAATGTGAACATAAAATTACACTAATGTAGGAAGGGCCTTGGTACAATTCATGACATTCCCAAACCACCGTCATATTCGGTGTTGCCAAACATTTCTAATCATTGCATCATTAATCATTCACGCTTGACTTAATGTTCATAAATCAACGTCGTATTGGTGCTTTGAATGCACATACAAACTATCATTTGCCAACGTAAGCACCTAAAAATTGAGTATCTTTATATTAATTGGTTTTTAATAAAACATTTTGTACAATTTCTACAATCAATCGATAGCAATGTTTTCATAACATGTATGAGCCTGCTTTAAGCTTCCAGCCTTTTTAAAACCAAACCACTGAAATGACGGTGAAAATTATTTTATTTTGTAAAGACATATGTGACTTAGAGCATCGGTGGCGCAATGGTGAGGACTGTTGCCCTCCTACCGGGAGAACAGTGGTTCAAATCCCGCCACGTACCAATGTGTTTTAGAATTTTCGAAATTATATGTACGTTATCCGACGCTCTTACGGTGAAGGAAAACATCGTGAGGAAACCTTCACGCACGTCGGCGAAGAGATTCAAGACTGTGCGTGAAGTCGTCCAACCCGCACTGGGCCTGCGTGGACGACTAAGGCCTAATCACCCTATATGGGTAGGCTCGTGCCCCTCGGTGGGGACGTTTAATGAGCTGATGATGATGATGATATGTGACTTTAAGTTAAATTTGCAAATGTACAACGTACAATTTGATCAAGATCTATAGGCCTACGACGTGTGGAAGAACGACGGAGGCTGTTTGGGAGGCAGCTTGTAGAGGAGATTATTAATGGAAGATACAGATCCCGCAGTCGTCTGAGACAGTTTGAAAAGACAAAGCAGGCAGTTTAAATAATTATTCACGGTTTTATTTTTTCGTTGATGTTTACTTACACCAAAGAGTAAATTTTTATTAATTTAATCAAATAAGTAAGTAAGAAAATTTATCTCTCATTTTAAAAATGTTTTAAAGCCAAATGTTAATTGCAAATTTCTATCCTTTTGCATGTATCATTATCATTTTATGTAACGTTGATAACGGCACTTCGAGCTTACTTTAAAGCGCAGCCTTGTCAGCGTAGAAGATGCGTGTACAATGGTACATTACTGTATCATTAATTAAGCAATACTTAAATCTACGTCTCCAATTCAGTCCCCGATTTTGAGACATTCTTCATTGATGCTCCACTGCTATTGAACTATATACTTTCTAGATAAAATGCTGTCTAACACTTATGAACCAAGTCTAATACAGACATTTTTAAATCTGTAAAATTAGAACATTCAAGCAATCGAAGAAAGCTATGTATGCTATGGCACAAAATGTACGCCTATTTTGGTAGTTTGTCGTTTTGTTGCTAACTTATAAGACTTGATTCAATGAGCACATTGTTGCTAACTTATAAGACTTAGTTCAATGAGCTCAACATGTCATCGCATTCTGAATCATATCTCATTCAATATTAATACGATACTTTAAGTTCAAGTCATCGTCTAAATTCCCCTCCGCCAGACGTGAAGCGTCCCCATCTCAACTAATAAACGAGTGACACTAATTGGTGTTGAGCCCGTCCCGGCCGGAGGAGAGATTCTAAAAAATCAGAAGAAAACCGGCGTATTTTACTTTAGGGGTGTCTGATATAATGTATTGAATCGATGTGCGATAGTCGATATGAAGCCAGATATTTAGTAAATCTATAAGCAGCATAAATTTAAAAAGCAGATTCGGGACAGTCAACATTACAACGGATACGACAATAATTTTTATGAACGTCTGGTCTGATTCATGTATGAAGGATATATCACGGATAGCTGAAGTTAACATATTGCTTTTGAAACAGATTTCAATTAATTAGATAGCATTACATAGGTAATGCTAGGTGTGTTTAGACACACATTCAAAATCAAAGTCAAAATACATGCTCTTTTGAGGAATGGCTATTACATTGTAGATGATTAAGGCAAACATATATGGACTTCTTATATCTTAAAATATTTGTAAAATCATTGGCAATTAAAAAGTGTACCTGTTCAAATCGGTGGTAGATTCACACTAGTATTCAACGTCTTTCTAATCGACGTTTCAAATGTGTCTAGTAAATACTTCATTGAATAAAAAAAAATAGTTTGAGTTTCATTTACTTTAGTAAATAGAAAAAGAGAAGTGATAAATTTGTATCTATTATTAGTCAAGTTGGATTTAAAAGCTCAAAGTGTCGTATCGAAAAATAATAAATGAATTTTTGAAAAGTGCAGGTTAAATTTTTTAACTAAAAAAATATAAATAAAGGAACTAAAAAATCTGAAAGAAGAATTCTCAGCTGATTCCGTATACAATATGCAAGAATAAAAATAATATTAATCTTAAATTTAATTTAACTAACAATACTAAAATAACGTTGAAATAATCGTTTCTATACAAGACCGTCCCTAAAACTCTTCTTGCCAATTATTAGACGGCTGGATATTCTACGTAATTCAAGTAAGATGGCCTTGGTAGGATCCGTGGAATGAGACATTTGGAATGTTTTCACATTTTAAGTAGCAAGATTTTTTAAATTAGCTGGCTGATTTTCGCTAATATACTTTCTTTTCTGTTTTATTCATCCCTTGTAGAATATATTTAATTGGACGATGTCAACATGACTTTAGGAAAAGTTTCGTTAGGAATAAAATGTAACCTGGTTTCAATTTATGTAAGTCGACGAGTTCAATTAGTATTTTGCTCAACTCATGAAATACTAAACCCTTTTATTACAACTGCAAATAATTTCGAGATAGCTGGTATAAAAAATAAAATTATGTTAAGGCTTTGAGCTGGATTCCGGCAAATTTGATGGTTCATTTTGTATTATTTAACACAGAACCATAGTATGGTATAAATTTAATAATGCTTTTTATTTTGTATACAGATGCAAATAAGTGTTTATATTTTACAGCGATAGATGTAAAAACATTGTCCTTTATTAAACGAATCTGCAACGTTAAAAGTCCAAAGTTAAAGCTATGCATCCTGCGCGTGGAAACGTACTGCAGCATTTGTTCGGCAATTTGAATTCCCGAGCAATGAAAAAATTGTACTGGTGTATGCTTGATGACGAAATAGGACCGAGGTAAGAAGCGCTAAATAGAGGATACCAATGTTCTATCGTAGACTGCGATAGATAGCTATCCCGCGTGGAAGCATTATTTTTCCGCAGATAACGTATGCGTTTCGTAACGACGAAGAATCATAATATTGAGACATCACAGCACCAAAACTGTATTGTTATTTGAAGTAAGACTCTCTCTCTCTCTCTGCAACCTATCACAGTCCACTGCTGGATATAGGTCTCCTACATTTTGCGCCAGATATTCCGGTCCTCCGCTTTTCTCATCCAGTCTTCACAGGTGACCTTTCGCAAGTCGTAAGTAACAAGTACGACTACGACACTTATATTTTTTTTAAAGTAGGTAATATTCAACCCACTTTTTTATGTATACTTATGTTTGTTGAGATAATTACAAATATAAATAAAAATAATGTTCGTGTCAAATAACTTTCAAAGAAATAATACATTAAATAATAAATATCCACTGACATTCACACAGCGTCGTCTAGCCCCAAATTTAGCATAATGTATAATATGCGTGCTAAACAACGGATAAACATAAATATGTACCATTTCATTGTAAATACATACATAAAAAACATTAAAACACCAAGACCAATACAAACAGGATCGAACCCGGAACCCTTGGTGAAGTAGCCGACGTCTCTACCATTATACTAAATGGGTCGTCGAAATGCTTACAATAAGGATGTTGACACTTTTACAATATCGTTATACGGAAATCGAAGGCGTGATTTAGTACAATTGGTATGGTCAGTTCTATCACACAATTCCAAAATGAACCTTAAAGTGAAATCATAAGGGTCAGTTTAATAGTTCTTACGTTGATACCTTTCGATTCAGATCTTCGGTGCATTCTGTCTTGTGCATTTGACAGCAGAGGGTAGCAAAGTTCGTAACACCTCCATTGACAGGCCCATATTGTCGTAGATTATTTACACCAATATCAGCAGTTCAAAGAGAACTTAGATATTACTACTATGTTTCTCAGAAGGTATGGGCTCGAGAGAAGCTTTGAACATGTCTAAGAACTTAATAATACCGACGCTCAATATTGAGCGTTTAGTGGCTGTCGTGGGCTGGTGCCTTCCAATCTGGACGTTGCTGGTTAAAATCCCGGCATGTACCAATGATTTTTTGCATTTTCGAAATTAATTTTATACGACGCCCTAACGGTGAAGGAAAACATCGCGAGGAAACCTGTGCACGCCTGCGAAGGATTCAAGGGTCGTGCGTGAAGTCGGCTAATCCGCATTGGGACTGACGCCTGACCTACATGACTGAGCTCATGCTGATGATGTTTTTTGTCATAAAGTTGAAGGGACGGTCAGTAAGCTCACCACAATTAGTTATACGTTTGACTGTGACAAATGCAGTGTTGAAGGAATTAGTCTGACGGTACAGACGTGGTAATCTTTAATTTCCGTCAACACTGCCCTGCGCCCTTTACCCGACAAAATGGGGGAAGATCACCACACCTTTTAAATTACGTTTAAAATATTGCTAAAAATTATCAATAAGATACTTGAAAATTTATACGTACGATATCAGCTTTTATGTTCCCAAGTGTATGAATGAATGAATGAAGTGTACAGGACGGTCAAGACGCTCACTTCATGTTCATGGTAAGTGATACAACTGAATTACGGAGCGGCTTTGATGAATACTAACAACTAATAACTATTATTATTCTCTATCAACGTCGCACTGCAGCCATCATCCGAGACAACAGATGTTAGGTTTATACCTAGTAATTTTACTATTACTTCAAGTCCATTTGAGCTTTGGAGGGCGGGCGCAACATGTATTCAATACGTCACTTTTTTCGAAAAACATTCAGCTGTATGATTTCCCTTCTATATCTTATTCATCTTTAAAATTCAAAAGAAAGTTTGATTTTTGGCTTTATACGGTAAAATCAATGTCAGCAACCTAAATAGTGGATTGCAAATGGTAGCTTGAAAACCTTACGACACCCACTAAGTCAATTTCCCTCGAAATTAAATTACATAAGCATTAAAAGCTTTTTAAACAACATAGACATTTTCATGAAAAAATCTTTCAACCTAACAAGATTACTGTAAGTGGTGTCTAGAGATTTGGGTAAAAGCCTTTAATTTTGAGTTGACATTTCCTTTTGGCTTCAATGTACCCAATTGTAATGTAAAATAAAAAGGTATCTGATCCGACAGGCAAAATTATACTTTGTAAGTTTATTATCTTATATATATTTAATTTGTTTTACTAAATTAAATGAACATACTAGAACATTGATCAAATGGCAGTTTATTTAAAATTATGTAAATTGTGATTTCATCGTATACACCACGGAAAAACGCCAGTAAAACATTATTTGATCACGCGAAATCAAAAACAATCATGATGAAAACAGCCCAATGACAATGTTAGCATTTTACTTTAAAAAATTTTTTTTTGTAGATTTTTTTGTAAAATGAAATAAATTGCCTTGTATCTAATTTTTACTAGTAGCAAAATAAAGTCTAAAATTTTGGTTTTTTTATTCTTCTTCTTTATTTAATTATAAATAAATATCCAGTGTATTTATTGTATTATATGGAAAATCGGCATGACCGGAATTTTATTTATTATTACTGCGCATATTTTATTTATAAAACTCAACTTACCGGCAATTCCAAAAACGAAAATCGAACGCACTTCACCCACCAAAACACAGCGTAATTTCGCGTACGGCAAAGTTGAACTTCGATGTAATATCCGAAAAGGGAACGCGCTCCCGACGTACCGACTGTCCGTTGACAACTGAAGGCGGCCACCCCGGGAGGGCGTGGATTCCACAAAATAGTGGGGAGTGGGTACACGAAACAGCATTAATAGGGGTCTTTACCAAGTAATTGATGGCCAGTGTCGCAGTCGCGATAATTGTACGAATCGGCAGTCGCGAATCGCCATTTGAACGGACTTTCTGTTCCTTTGTTTGTTTCGTTTGTTTTGATTGTATATAACCTTTTTATTTTGAAAAAAAAACACGTGAAAAAGATTGTGTAGGTGGCAACAATTACAAAGATTTTGAAAGTTTGAAAGGCATAGAATGTTTATACCTTTTTTCTGTAGTACACATTATGTTAATTATGATCGTTATTGTTATATACACAAGGTACCTACATTTCTTAAAAGCTTAAATATTCTGAAATGCTAGAGTTCGCAAATACACAATACGTTACGACTAACATACATCAAATACTTTTGATTTGATATAGTCGTATTACATGTGGCAGAAAGACGGTTGGGTATTTCGCTAGACCGATGACCGTTGTTTTGATGGAGGATTGGAGAGGAAACCAGTGGCTAAGGTTATCCTTCGGTCCAATCCAAATGAAATATCCAATAAAATCTGATGACGGAGGCTGATACGAAAGCGACAAAATATATAATTTTATGTAGAATTGAACGGCACCTTTAGATCGCTCACTTGGTGTTAAGTGATACTGACCATTACAGAAGCAGTGTTGTAGAAAATTAATAACAGTAGGTAGGCATTATTTTTACAACGCTCTGCGCTCGTCACCTGAAACAACAAATGTTAGGTCTCTCCGGTAACTTTACTAGCTACAGTGCCTTGAGCAAAAGCACCCTATTTACGGGACGATATGTGGCACAGCAGTTGTACCTAGAATATTTAGATAATATACACAAAACACACAAATCAATACAAAAATGATCAAGGATTCAACACAAAGATCTGTACTGTTCGGGAATCGATCCCAGAATCCCTGGTGTAGTAGTCGACGTCTTAACCGTCAAGTACTCCACACGAGCAATCTCAAGTGTCTCAAAAACGAACCGCCGAAGATAGTACAGTTTGTACTCTTTTGTTTAGGTAAATGTGTTTGAAATTCGAAATATGTGTATTGTGCTGTCACTGAATTGGGGACACTTTTTTCGATTGTTTTGTGAGCATATCACGAATCCATACTTTATTACATCATTGTACACGGGTCGTTAAATTAACTATTGTTGTTGTTAAATTAGATATTGTTAACTTGTAACAAACATTAAAAATGGTCGGATACGTTTTCCGTAGCATCTACGAGCAATAAGCAAGGAGCATCGGCGAAATAGTTCGTTTCATTTACGTTGAGGGTTGTGGTTATGGCACAACATTATTTGTTGTGAATATGCAGAAAACATGCATTTATTTTAATCACAAAATAAAATGTCTCATAAAAGACAAGGACAACACAATGTAAATAAGCTACGACATAAAAAAAAATCGTAGTTCAAATATATTTTTTTTCATATTACATTTCTATTTTTAATATAATCCCCTTCACGTATGAAATATTGTTTATTTTCATATATTTTACGCTATTTGACCTTTGCACAATGCGTAGGAGTGTATACTTTACGTACCCGGATTTAAGTATTTCCACTTCAAACAATATTTCTATTTTCTCTTTTATATGAAAAAATATTATTACAAAAAGCTTTATAGATATCAGTAATATTTGCTTGTGGCTTCACTCACGTTAAGAAGTCTTATTTTCTGTCCCCTTTTTCATCCTCTTAGGGATGAAATTAATCAAAACCCTTTCGTAGGACATGCCTACGTCATAGCAGCTTTATGCATACAAAGTCTCAGCCGGACCGGTTTAAAAATTACAAAGTTTCATGCCCTATTTTATCCCTTTGCGGGTAGAATTAATCAAAATCCTTTAATAGCGGATGCCGACATTAAAATATCTACCTGCATGCCAAATTTCAGCTCAATCCGTTCAGTGGTTTGGCCGGTGCATTGATAGATTAGTCAGTAAGTAGTCAGTCTTTGAGTTATATATATTGATTACAGGTTAGTTGCGATGGTAGCTTAATGGTGTGGAATGTTGCCCTCCTACCGGTAGGGCTGAAGTTCAAATCCCGCCATGTATCAATGTGTTTTCTAATTTTAGAAATCATATGTACGTTATCCGACGCTCTCACGGTGTAAGAAAACATTGTGATTAACCTGCGCACGCCTGCGAAGAGATTCTAAGGTTGTGATAACATCACTATGTATATCTGCTTGTGTGTATTAAAAATATCATCCATTTACAGAACAACAAAACAATAGACAATTATAATAGGGCTCATATTATAAAATTAGTCTCCTTTGAAAATGTTATTGTACTAGCTTCAACATTGAATTTGAACATTGGATTATCTCCTATAAACCTTGTAACGTTAGTATGATGGATTAAATCAATAAATAGATTGGATTCATG
The DNA here is from genome assembly GCA_019425675.1 of Leucinodes orbonalis. NCBI lineage: Eukaryota > Metazoa > Arthropoda > Insecta > Lepidoptera > Crambidae > Leucinodes > Leucinodes orbonalis. The sequence continues at coordinate 49,094 of PQWD01002761.1, read as the reverse complement.
AGCCTTTAATACAATTTACAACATACCAATTTCCTATCAACATAATCAAATACAAAAGCATGCGATGCTTGCGGCTTTTCCACCACATATATGTATACCTTATAGTAAGGTAATAAGTGGCGATTGTTGTCTGACATAGGCTAAGTTTACCAATATCATTAGAGAGGCAGGTGCAAAGTGTGTGAGTCATCGTTTTTATGATTTTAGGGTGAACCGTATGAGGAAGTTGTTTCCAGAATCGGTTGGGCTTATAGTATTAATAAGCGGTTATGAATAAATACTCCTGGCACTGGAGAATTGCTTATATGTATTAAGATATATTCAGTGATTCTCATGTGTCTTTTTACATAGTTTTTGTATCATTGTAAATTAATAGTAAGAATAATACGGACTGATGAATGATTTATTTGTAAAAAATGGTCGGTATGAGAAATGTCTTTTTGAAAATGCATCATATTTAAGACGTTTACTTATTCTTGGGCAGAATGAATTAGTTACCAACGTTTAATTGATTGCATATAAGTGAGTTTTTCTGTTTCATACTTTTAATCGGGATTTTTAGTTGACACGTATGGATTTGAATATATATTCTTGGTCCTAACTGATTAAGTAGGCACTCCATTATTATAAAGTATTTTCTTACATATTATATAGAGGCTAATCAGACAAAGAAACAAAAACACAAAACATATTACACCGTCCTCGAAAGGATAACAGCACTCTCAAAATATTATATAAATTTTCACGGGATGGACGTTTCAGCATGCCGGTGTCGTCGTTTTACCAACATGACACTGTTCGTCCATACCTAATGAAACATTCCCATGCAAACAGTTTGTTTCTAGCGATCGTTCTTTCCACGTGCGTGCAAATTGTAGTATAAACTCCAGCCACTGTGCTCCTCAATAGCTACGAAATGTTCTTCTTCCAACGAACTTAAGAGAGTTAATACTTAATCACTAATTGTCAAACTATAATGTACATGTGATATTACTTAACCCTCTGACCGCCACTGATGCCTTAAAACGCCAGACACAATAGATTTTTACATTTTGTACTAGTTTTCTGCACTAGTATGTCCTTATAGTATTTTTAGATACGTGTTTAATCATCATCAGCTCATTAAACGTCCCCACCGAGGGGAACGAGCCTACCCGTATAGGGTGATTAGGCATTAGTCGTCCACGCAGGCCCAGTGCGGATTGTACGACTTCACACACAACCTTCGAATCTCTTCGCAGGCGTGCATGAAGGTTTCCTCACGATGTTTTCCTTCACCGTAAGAGCGTCGGATACGGTACATATATTTTCAAAAATTCGAAAACACATTGGTACGTGTCGGGATTTGAACCTCANAAGGTATCTGATCCGACAGGCAAAATATACTTTGTAAGTTTATTTTATATTTATTTTAATTTGTTTTTACTAAATTAAATGAACATACTAGAACATTGATCAAATGGCAGTTTATTTAAATTATGTAAATTGTGATTTCATCGTATACACCACGGAAAAACGCCAGTAAAACATTATTGATCACGCGAAATCAAAAACAATCATGATGAAAACAGCCAATGACAATGTTAGCATTTTACTTTAAAAAATTTTTTTTGTAGATTTTTTTGTAAAATGAAATAAATTGCCTTGTATCTAATTTTTACTAGTAGCAAAATAAAGTCTAAAATTTTGGTTTTTTATTCTTCTTCTTTATTTAATTATAAATAAATATCCAGTGTATTATTGTATTATATGGAAAATCGGCATGACCGGAATTTTATTTATTATTACTGCGCATATTTTATTTATAAAACTCAACTTACCGGCAATTCCAAAACGAAAATCGAACGCACTTCACCCACCAAAACACAGCGTAATTTCGCGTACGGCAAAGTTGAACTTCGATGTAATATCCGAAAAGGGAACGCGCTCCCGACGTACCGACTGTCCGTTGACAACTGAAGGCGGCCACCCGGAGGGCGTGGATTCCACAAAATAGTGGGAGTGGGTACACGAAACAGCATTAATAGGGGTCTTTACCAAGTAATTGATGGCCAGTGTCGCAGTCGCGATAATTGTACGAATCGGCAGTCGCGAATCGCCATTTGAACGGACTTTCTGTTCCTTTGTTTGTTTCGTTTGTTTTGATTGTATATAATCTTTTTATTTTGAAACAAGCACGTGAAAATGATTGTGTAGGTGGCAACAATTACAAAGATTTTGAAAGTTTGAAAGGCATAGAATGTTTATACCTTTTTTCTGTAGTACACATTATGTTTATTATGATCGTTATTGTTATATACACAAGGTACCTACATTTCTTAAAAAGCTTAAATATTCTGAAATGCTAGAGTTCGCAAATACACAATACGTTACGACTAACATACATCAAATACTTTTGATTTGATATAGTCGTATTACATGTGGCAGAAAGACGGTTGGGTATTTCGCTAGACCGATGACCGTTGTTTTGATGGGAGGATTGGAGAGGAAACCAGTGGCTAAGGTTATCCTTCAGTCCAATCCAAATGAAATATCCAATAAAATCTGATGACGGAGGCTGGATACGAAAGCGACAAAATATATAATTTTATGTAGAAGTGAACGGCACCTTTAGATCGCTCACTTGGTGTTAAGTGATACTGACCATTACAGAAGCAGTGTTGTTGAAAATTAATAACAGTAGGTAGGCATTATTTTTACAACGCTCTGCGCTCGTCACCTGAAACAACAAATGTTAGGTCTCTTATACCGGTAACTTTACTAGCTACAGTGCCTTGAGCAAAAGCACCCCTACTTTACGGGACGATATGTGGCACAGCAGTTGTACCTAGAATATTTAGATAATATACACAAGAACACACAAATCAATACAAAAAATGATCAAGGATTCAACACAAAGATCTGTACTGTTCGGGAATCGATCCAGAATCCCTGGTGTAGTAGTCGACGTCTTAACCGTCAAGTACTCCACACGAGCAATCTCAAGTGTCTCAAAAACGAACTGCCGAAGATAGTACAGTTTGTACCCTTTTGTTTAGGTAAATGTGTTTGAAATTCGAAATATTTTGTGCTGTCACTGAATTGGGGACACTTTTTTCGATTGTTTTGTGAGCATATCACGAATCCATACTTTATTACATCATTGTACACGGGTCGTTAAATTAGCTATTGTTGTTAAATAAGATATTGTTAACTTGTAACAAACGTTTAAAAACGTCGGAGTTTTCCGTAGCATCTACGAGCAATAAGCAAGGAGCATCGGCGAAATAGTTCGTTTCATTTACGTTGAGGGTTGTGGTTATGGCACAACATTATTTGTTGTGAATATGCAGAAAACGTGCATTTATTTTAATCACAAAATGTCTCATAAAAGACAAGGACAACACAATGTAAATAAGCTACGACATAAAAAAAAATCGTAGTTCAAATATTTTTTTTTCATATTACATTTCTATTTTTAATATAATCCCCTTCACGTATGAAATATTATTTATTTTCATATATTTTACGCTATTTGACCTTTGCACAATGCGTAGGAGTGTATACTTTACGTACACGGATTTAAGTATTTCCACTTCAAACAATATTTCTATTTTCTCTTTTATATGAAAAAATATTATTACAAAAAGCTTTAAAGATATCAATAATATTTGCTTGTGGCTTCACTCGCGTTAAGAAGTCTTATTTTCTGTCCCCTTTTTCATCCTCTTACGGATGAAATTGATCAAAACCCTTTCGTAGGACATGCCTACGTCATAGCAGCTTTATGCATACAAAGTCTCAGCCGGACCGGTTTAAAAATTACAAAGTTTCATGCCCTATTTTATCCCTTTGCGGGTAGAATTAATCAAAATCCTTTCATAGCGGATGCCGACATTAAAATATCTACCTGCATGCCAAATTTCAGCTCAATCCGTTCAGTGGTTTGGCCGGTGCATTGATAGATTAGTCAGTAAGTAGTCAGTCTTTGAGTTATATATATTGATTACAGGTTAGTTGCGATGGTAGCTTAATGGTGTGGAATGTTGCCCTCCTACCGGTAGGGCTGAAGTTCAAATCCCGCCATGTATCAATGTGTTTTCTAATTTTAGAAATCATATGTACGTTATCCGACGCTCTCACGGTGTAAGAAACACATTGTGATTAAACCTGCGCACGCCTGCGAAGAGATTCTAAGGTTGTGATAACATCACTATGTATATCTGCTTGTGTGTATTAAAAATATCATCCATTTACAGAACAACAAAACAATAGACAATTATAAAGGGCTCATATTAATAAAATTAGTCTCCTTTGAAAATGTTATTGTACTAGCTTCAACATTGAATTTGAACATTGGATTATCTCCTATAAACCTTGTAACGTTAGTATGATGGATTAAATCAATAAATAGATTGGATTCATGAGCCTTTAATACAATTTACAACATACCAATTCCTATCAACATAATCAAATACAAAAGCATGCGATGCTTGCGGCTTTTCCACCACATATATGTATACCTTCTAGTAAGGTAATAAGTGCGATTGTTGTCTGACATAGGCTAAGTTACCAATATCATTAGAGAGGCAGGTGCAAAGTGTGTGAGTCATCGTTTTTATGATTTTAGGGTGAACCGCATGAGGAAGTTGTTTCCAGAATCGGTTGGCTTATAGTATTAATAAGCGGTTATGAATAAATACTCCTGGCACTGGAGAATTGCTTAGATATGTATTAAGATATATTCAGTGATTCTCATGTGTCTTTTTACATAGTTTTTGTATCATTGTTAAATTAATAGTAAGAATATATGGACTGATGAATGATTTATTTGTAAAAAATGGTCGGTATGAGAAATGTCTTTTTGAAAATTGCATCATATTTAAGACGTTTACTTATTCTTGGGCAGAATGAATTAGTCACCAACGTTTAATTGATTGCATATAAGTGAGTTTTTTGTTTCATACTTTAATCGGGATTTTTTAGTTGACACGTATGGATTTGAATATATATTACTTGGTCCTAACTGATTAAGTAGGCACTCCATTATTATAAAGTATTTTCTTACATATTATATAGAGGGCTAATCAGACAAAGAAACAAAAACACAAAACATATTACACGGTCCTCGAAAGGATAACAGCACTCTCAAAATATTATATAAACATTTTCACGGGATGGACGTTTCAGCATGCCGGTGTCGTCATTTTACCAACATGACACTGTTCGTCCATACCTAATGAAAACATTCCCATGCAAAACAGTTTGTTTCTAGCGATCGTTCTTTCCACGTGCGTGCAAATTGTAGTATAAACTCCCAGCCACTGTGCTCCTCAATAGCTACGAAATGTTCTTCTTCCAACGAACTTAAGAGAGTTAATACTTAATCACTAATTGTCAAACTATAATGTACATGTGATATTACTTAACCCTCTGACCGCCACTGATGCCTTAAAACGCCAGACACAATAGATTTTTACATTTTGTACTAGTTTTCTGCACTAGTATGTCCTTATAGTATTTTTAAATACGTGTTTAATCATCATCAGCTCATTAAACGTCCCCACCGAGGGGAACGAGCCTACCCGTATAGGGTGATTAGGCCTTAGTCGTCACGCAGGCCCAGTGCGGATTGTACGACTTCACACACAACCTTCGAATCTCTTCGCAGGCGTGCATGAGGGTTTCCTCACGATGTTTTCCTTCACCGTAAGAGCGTCGGATACGGTACATATATTTTCGAAAATTCGAAAACACATTGGTACGTGTCGGGATTTGAACCTCAGCCCTCCCGGCAGGAAGGCGATAGTCCACACCATTGCGCCACCGACGCTCGTTACGTGTTTAATAATACTATAAAGACACAGTAGTGCTATCGCGAATATTATTTATTGAATATTATTGTTAGACTTTTTTTCTTTCTTTCAGAAGCCTATGCCCTTAACATTGATTTGCATATAAATAGCCGTGGTCATTTACCATCAGACTGGCCGTATGCTAGTCTGGTAGAACAAGTAGAATTAAAAAAAGCCATGACTCTAAAACAAACGTCTTCTTGTCAGTAATTTTAAACTATGATGATGTCTTTTTTACAAATAACAGTACCGAGCAAATTTCAGAATGTTAAAAGGCGACTTCGTAGGAAATCCCTATCTAAGATTTAAACAGGTACCTTTTGAAGAGGTCCATGTAACCTGTATTAAAACAAAAGACACCTTTCATTGTTTAGCTAGCATTGTCTTGAAGTGTTACCACTTTTGTACTGATGCAAATTTTATCTTAATATTTTTATTGCCACTTCAACGCTTATGCCCTTTCATTATTATTTAAAGTAATAGTTTATTGTTATATTATATTACCTGAGTATACGCGGGGTTCTATTCTTTTCATAGTTACTGGTTTGTTCAAACACCTCGTTGTTTATTTTTTTTATTGTTTGCATTATAATATTAAAGCACATGCTATTTTTGAGTGATGCTATGATATGAATGTCTCTTTATCTTCTACAAAATATTTTAAGATAACACAAAATATATAATTCGTATGTTAAAACATGGAAAAGCAATAATCAGTCAATTTTCGATTTCCAAATTATATATACGTTATCCGACGCTCTAGCGGTAAAAGAAAACATTGTGAGGAAACCTGCGCATGCCTACGAAGAGATTCAAAGATTGTGCGTAATGTCGGCCAATCCGCACTGGGCTGCCGTGGACGATTAAGGCCTATACACCCTTTACGGAGAGGCTCAGTGAGGGTAATAATAATGGTATGATCGATTAAACAGTGGATCAAGTAATAGAAACGGGTTGAGAAAGCATCAACATTTTCAACCAATATCGTCTCACTGCATTGCACAGGCCCTGAATGGCATTGTTATGGAGCGAAAGCAGTATGTGAACTTATTAATAATAATAATAATTCATTTATTTCAGTCAACATACATGGACCAATAATCAAATTACATTAAAAAATAAAAAAATACAACTAATATGAAGTCATGATTACAAAATGAATAATAATTTTCCTTTTTAATATAATAATAATATAAATGACATGAATAAGACAATTAAATATATATTTAGTTAAAATCAAAATAATAAAATAATCAAAAAATAATCAAAATTTATAACATAATAAAATAAATAAAAAATGGAAATCTAAAATATTATTTTATACGCCGGTAAATGTACATATTACAATGACACATGTACCGGCAGTCAAAACAAACATTCGCAGTATGCTGTTAGGGCTGGCGCGTACCCTGCGCACCAGGGAGGTGCACCGCCTGCGCATGGTTGCATAAAAACAGTCCACACGTGCTTCAGCAAACATCCCCGATGCGCTACAAAATCGAGGCAGTCCCAACAGCACTAAATGCGTTAGTATACTGGTCGCGTAGTGCGATGTACTGCCCTGCGAACAGTTCCACCCACAGACTACTCGTTAAAAGTACGTACAAAATGCCTGAACTGTGGGCATAATTAATGGATAAGAACTCTGCTTTGAGTTTTTTTTTTGAATATACTGCCATCAAGCCACCTCTTTTGGCACCCGCGGAAAGCAAAGTTTGTAATAGTTAAAATAAATAATAATACTAATATCCACTGACATTCACACAGCTTCATCTAGCCCCAAATTAAAAATAATTCTTATGCAAAATCGATATTAAACAACGGGTAAACTAATTTATATATTTTTTTGTAAATACGTACATATTCTATATAGAAAACACCCAGACCAATATAAACAGACATTCATGCATACACATGTTTGTACTGCCTACGGAGAAAACCAAGAACCATTGGTGTAATTGCTGATGTCTCAACCATTACACATGATAGGTCGTAATTGTAGTCTAATTCGCCATCACCACACGGAATTTGTTTAATAACGAAGCGTAATTTCAAAAGCACTATCAGTTCTCGGTCATCAAAAAGAGATTTTGCGAGGTTAGATTTTAACAATTACAACCACAACACACTGAATACGGCGGACTGACGGCAATTACCAGGAGCGAATCGCTTTTGTTTAATTAGTTCAGATTACCATTTAACGCAGGTCGTAGACGGGACGAAGCTAAATTCGTTTAGTTCAGCTTGTGTTACCAAACTAAGGGAGCTATCAAAAGTGTATGGAAGTTAACCAACAGATCAACTGAGCTTATTTTTGTGTCTAAATTACTTTAGTTCATAACCTATGCTATTATTATATAACACTATAACGTCATGGTGCTTAGCGCGTAGCGTTGTTTCACACCGACTTTTTCTATGCTATAAGTGAACGTGACAGTAAGTGCGCTTACCTGGTAGTGAGTGATAGGCCTGATCATGACAGAAGCAGGGTTCAAGGAAATTAATAACAGTAAGTAGTAATAATGTTTCCATCAACACTGCTCTGCTCTTGTCACCCGACACAACATAAGTTGCTTCAATTATACCCGGTAAATTTTACTAGCTACAGTGCCCTCATCCCGAAACGCAGTGCAAAACACTCATATTTCAGGGGACGATATCTGGAACTGCGATAGTACCTACCTAGACCGCTGAGTACAAAGTCTACCACGTCATCATCATCATCAGCTCATTAAACGTCCCCACCGAGGGCACGAGCCTACCCGTATAGAGTGATTAGGCCTAAGTCGTCCACGTGGGCCCAGTGCGGATTGGACAACTTCACACACAACCTTCCAATCAACAACACGTAAGGATTTTTTTATTATTTCTTTTATTAACATAATTTTAGATTTATTAATTTCATAAAGTGCTTCAAATTTATTACAATGTGTCACTACGTTTTACAGATAACCCTTTTATAATAACAAATAGACCCGCAGTTGATGTTATAGGATAAATCTTTTCTGAATTATATTCTGCTTAATACTCGTACATAGTTTAAGGTAAAAGGTGTACTTAGTTTGAGAGCCGAAATTAATATTAAGTTGATACTGCGATAGATGCTGACAAGACGCCATTGTTGCAAGATATTATGATAAGTTCTAATTAACGAAAGTAATTGGTTTCGGTGATACGTATAAACATATTATTTATATGTCCTCAACGTATGATTTTATTCTTTTTTTAACTGCACATTGACTGCTTTACTAAAGGCCTTCTTCGCACTGAAGCGGTTTGCGATTGCGTCCACGCTCAGTGGGCGGATTAGAAGTAGCAGTACCTCTGAATGTTTCATCATTATCAGCTCATTACATATACTTTCGAAAATTCGAAAACATTAGTACGTGGCGGGATTTGAACCACAGGCTTCCCGGTACGAGGTTAACAGCCCACACCATTGAGCTACCGACGCTCTATAAATGTTAAGATGTAATGTAAGAGCGCGTCTGCTTGTTCTTTATTAGGTACTGAGTCTTTTAACCGCCTTTTACAATACCCACGGGGAGAAGAGGTATGGTGACAATTCTAATCTGCCATCACCATGCGGCATTTTCTTTATTGCTACATGCAAAAAAGATTCAAATATTATGTTGTGGGCTGTTGCCTTTCGATCTACATGGTGCAGGTTCAGATCCCGCCACGCGGCAATCTCTTTCCAATTTCAGAAACTATATTGTTCCGACGCTCTTATGGTCTTTACCATCTCTTACATTCTCTTATGGTCCAAAAGTGAGGAAACCCGCGCACGCTTGTGAAGAGATTCATAAGTTGTGCGTGAAGTCGGCTAAACCGCATTGGGCCCGCGTGGACGACTAAGGCCCATACAACCTTTACGGGTTGGCTCGTACCCCTCAGTGGGGACGTTAAATGAGCTGATGATGATAGGTAGTTAAAATTTGGTTTCATTGTAAAAGGTTGGCTAGTAAAAGTTGATTATGGAGCATTTCGAGAATCCCTATGTAAATAATGATAAAATGCTATCGCAGTACTATATAATGTCCATTGTGTATTATTGCCATTATTGTTGCCTAAATATCCTTCAATAAATGCAATATTTACCTAATCCGATAAATATTATAATACAACATGCGGCACGAATGAATACAAAAGATCCCCTCCTTATCCCATACATTAGCGCGAAATATGAATCCTCGACATAAGTTATATAAAAAAATCAAAATATGTGTAATATTAGAAAATCCGTTCCCCCTTCGTTATGAAATTATGGTAATATGGTAGGCCGTAGACAAACCACCGTAATACCCTGCAATAGGGTTGAATATTTGTGTTAATTTTGTGCGAAGGGTCATGGTATTACAATTCCCGAATCCATAAAGAGATTATTATGGTTTTTTCTCCCATACTCTCACATTGTCAGTGATGTTTGTACTAGTATAATATTGAGATTTTTTTTCTACCAAGGGTTCTTTTTATTAAAAATATGGCTTTAGGTCATTCACCAGGATAAGGGGCGAATCCCAATTATCCTGCGTGAATATACTTAGATATGAAAGGGCTAAAGGGTTTACAAAAATCAAAACAAGTTCAAAATATCATAATTAAAAACTTGGCTACAGGACCGTGGGAGCAGACGCGTTTTGGAATGGAGACCGCAACTTGACAAGCGTGGCGTGGGTCGCTCTTCAGCCCAATGGGCCGACAGATTGGGAAAGGTCGCTGGTGAAGGTTGGATAAGAAAAGCGGAGGACCGGGATATCTGTAATAAAATTGAGTAGGCAACCGGGATATCTGTAATAAAATTGAGTAGGTAGGAGGTTTCTATGTATTTATTTATATTTCAGTCTTCACCAGCAGCTTTTGCAATTCGTCAATACAGAGGAATAAACTTGTTATAGCGCGCAAGCAGAATAACCTTTTTATGACTTCTGTTATACACAAAGTAACTTTGCCTAAATAGTCTTGATCACGAGACGCCCCGTAAACCACGCAATTCAAAAGAATAATTCAGACATTAACCAAGTAAATGCACCAACACAGATACTGCAGGCTTGTGCAAATGGTTGGTTTGTGTAAACACAGAAGCAGACATTAATCCATTCCGTACCTACACAAGTGTTTACAAGTCTACCGCTGAGTGCCTATAGACACTGTTCATATAGCAGGAGTGGATTAAGGTACTGTTGGTGAATCGTGGTCAAAGCCCCCGAAAGACTATGAAGATAGGTGCCCTGGAAATGAACAGCTTGTTTGATAGAATTGGCTTATTGAAGCAAGTCCGTCGTATTGAATGTGTATGACAAAAAGGGTTTTTTGTCTAAAAGCAAACAAGATCGCAAAATTCCTGATATTAATGTTATTTATTCAAGCAACAAGAGAGTTTTAGAAAAAAGAAATTACATACAAAACACAATATGAATTTTTAGGTGTTGAGGTTTAATATAGGTACCTTAACTGTCTTCTTTTATTATAAACGTATTTATTGTGTCTTTTTTATTATATGAAATGCTTAACAAGACGCTACACAATACCAGCAGATTTTTTGCAGCAATGTCGCAAAGGTCAGCTTACTCGTTATCTTTGTAAGGATCCTATTAAAGCTCAGTATCAGTTATCAGTAATTAAAAAATAAATATCTATGTATAGATATCCATCAAGGGCCACACTCGCCAGCATTATTAATTAGGCCCGAGTTTTCGTACACTACACTTGCCAAGACGACCACTGCAACTAACATCTTCGACTTTAGTTGATGTCTTGTCGACATAGGTATGCTTGTATCCATTTGACAAATGTCAATAAATCAAAAGTATAAATCGTCCCTAGCGATTTCAAATCTACCGATCGAATCGCTCAAGGCCGTGTATCACACAACGCGGTTATCATAAAGCAAACCGATGGGACACTTCGATTTATGTGGATTAGTCGTCAAGCCCATAGGGATTATTTCTGTCAACCCACCGGTGCTGTTGTGGGGTTCTATTTTGAGGGCATGGTATCGACGTGTGTCGATGCGGCTTTTGATTTTAGATTTGTTTTATCTCGGTAAAAAACAGCTACATTTTAAAAGCTGATTTTGTAATATGTTTCCGTTAATACCAAAGGTATGTATATAATTATTTATTTATTTCTTTATTGTACACCAAAATAACTAAAAGGATACAAAGATAAAATAAAAAGAGAGTTCAATGGGCGGCCTTATTGCACATGGCAATTTCTTCCAGGCAACCTTAGGATGGAGAAATACAGTGCATTATATACGAAGTAAATCTTAAAAATGATGGTCGACGTAATGGAATCTGATTTTAGCGTCAGAAACCCATGATTCGACACGAATGGTAACAACGCTTGTGCTTATGACGACCCATTTGATGTAGCGGTTGAGATGTCGAGTACTACACCAAAGGTTCCGGGTTCAATTCCCGGGCATTTTAAACATTTCTATGTATGATAAGTATGTATTGACAAAAAAAGTATATAAATATATTTACCCGTTCTCAGTACCCATAAAACAGGCTTCACGCTTAGATGGTGCTGTGTGAATGCCAGTGGATATTTATTATGCTCGTATTAATTCATTCAAGCTCTGTTATGGTCTCAATTGTAAACAGTTGTATCGTTCGTGAAAAAAGCTGACGTATGGAAATATTAAAAGCTTGACCTTTAACATCATTTGTCAAAGACGAACTTAACCTCTCTGTGTTCTCTAACACAACCCTATTATACTTGTTTCTATATTGTGTAGCCCCATTCTATATAAAATCTGGATTCGCCCCGTCGATTCGCATCTCAACTGTTACAAAATCCCTTATCAGATGAAATCTGAAACCGTCTACATTAATCGTAATAATGACCATTGTGATTGCCAATGCTCTATGCTACAGATGTACGTATTAAGATTGTAGCAAATTAATCGTTAACTCAATAGATACTAGGACTTATTTTGGCCGTTGGAAAATTGCTTGTATTTTATCATTTATTTTAATTACAATTATGTACTTTCGAAATAGTACTTTTGTTGAATTTCAATTTCAAATATAATGGTTATTTCGATTTTTTAAAACACCATTAGCAGTTAATAAATATAATATTTGAATAATTTCAAAAATACATTAATACGTGGAAGGTGAGTAGTGTAATTATTGACGTATCTGTCTGCATCAACATCTAAGCAATTATCATAATATAATCGTGAAAAATAATTATATCTCAATAGCATAAAGCAAAATTGAACAAGGTACCTACGGAATTTTGGCGTATTTAAACTGTAATATGAATAAAATATTTCAGCCATTGGTCGTCCACCCTACATATACGCCTGTTTTGATCTGTAAAGGTTTTTGGGAATTAATTCAACGATTTCTAATGACCTTTGAGGTCAGATTAGGTCATCATCATTACAACCTAGAACGTCCCTGCTGAACGAAGGCCCCCCTAATGATTTACACGCCGATCGATCCATTGCAGTTGACATCCATTCTGCTACCCACTTAACCAGGTCATCAGTCCATCTGGTTGGGGGTCGGCCCACGCTTCGTTTTCGGTTACGCGGACGCTACTCGAGAACCTTTCCGCCCCATCGGCCATCGATTCTACGCACTATTACCCTGCCCACTACCACTTCAACTTGCTAATCCTGTGGGCTATATCGGTCACTAGTTCTCCTACGGATATCCGTGTTCCGAATCTATCGCCTAGGGAAACCTAAATAGCCCTCCATAGCACGTTGAGAAACCTTGAGCCTATTTAAGAGCCCTTAGTAGGCGACCACGTTTCACTTCCGTATGTCATAGGCAATATACATTGGTCAAAGAATTTCGTCTTGAGACATTGAGGTACCTTGGACGAAAATTTATTGGGTCATCCGTCCGTATTGCAGGTGGACGTCTCACGATAAAAAAATCAAAAGATCAGTATGTTCTTTTTATTTTTAGAACAAGAAACGTAGATTAGACAAATTATACCACGAACCTCGTAAGCATCGACGCGATCTCCAATGACACTTATAGAAAACCTGAACAAAAGATTCACCGATGCCTTTACTTAAAGCATTTTTGACAGATCATTAGGGTCGCAATCGTTTCCTTGAGATGCCGCATCAGCTTCCATTGAACATGTGAGACGTTGTTCGATGCAAATAAATCATTTTGATCGGCACTACGGAACTACTCAGGCGAGAAACGGGGATATTGTAACAAACCCATACAAGTTGAGGGACAGGTTTTGAGCGGCGAGCGTTTTTAACCGATTTGGACTTAGATTAAGCATGTACTAGATGTAGTCATAAGACGTTGCCGCTCTTATATCATTGTAATGCAATACACGTCATGTATCTTTGTCTATCACACGAATCCTAGTTACGAGTAGAAGACGGTTGATAGACGTTTGACAACTCTGACGTCGTGTCATTTGTGGCCTCCAAAGAGCAAAACATTATGAGCTGTCGTGCAAATTTTCACAAAGTGTCATAATTTTAATAAATATTTTGAAAAGAAATAAGTACACGTAGAAAAATGTCGTGTTCTGCGGTAAATTGTTCTTCAAGAACCACCAAAGGAGGAGTAAAAGACCCGGAATTATCATTTCATAAGTAAATATTTGACGACATTTTCATTCATATTACGTAGTTGTAATGAGACTTATGGATAAAAAACATGTAGTAGTAGACTTTAAATAATGTAAGACATACATTAGCTTGTATTAATTGTAGAAATTACGTCTAAAACAATTAATATTATGCATGAAAATTTAAGGATGTTACATAGTGATGTACTCAACATAGAATTTAATTCCATCGATAGTATTTCTTTAACAGTTTCTTTTATACAATTATTGAATTTTTAGGTTCCGAAATGTCCACAAATCAGAGAAGAATGGGTTAAAAGTGTAAGGCGTGAAAACTGGGAGCCTACGAAGAACTCCAGGCTTTGCTCAACTCACAGTAGATATCTGATTAAGGACAAAAACAATTGCAAATTGATAATGGCCATTGAATAACTACTTACTGAGTTTCTTGCCAGAGTCTTCTTAATATAATCAAATCTTTGAACCGGTGTGGTAGATTCAAAATACTTTTAATTTTTTTAGGGTTCCGTAGTCAAACAGCAAAAACAGAACCCTTATAGATTCGTCATGTCTGTATGTTTGTCCGAATATCACATCAACTTTTCTCAGAAAATTTAAAAATTATAAAAATATTCTTATAATTTTGCAAGAACATATTTGTGTTCTGTAATCCACATTATAATTTTAACAAAAAAACATGAAAAAAAAAATGTTTTAGGTCGCATGTTTTAAACTGAAACTTTTTTTTTATGATACCCACTATTGTGGGTTATCAATTTATGTATGTATGGTCTTTAAATATGATAATGAGGCTTTCAGTATATTTTTTAAATAAAATAATTTATAAGTTTGAGTTTGTGAGTGTTATTTAAAATTTGTTATTTACCGTAAAAATATAACATAGTCTATTTAATACCTACCAATATATTTGTTTTATTTTTCCAACATCATCTAATTTTTAACCCAGGAAGACCAAACTTCAAAATATTTGCGTATAAAATGTATTATGGTAACGCTTTATTTTTTTTTTGTTATAGATAAAATTAACAGCGTTGCTGTATCTGACTCCATGTTATTTTTAACA
Source organism: Leucinodes orbonalis (assembly GCA_019425675.1). NCBI lineage: Eukaryota > Metazoa > Arthropoda > Insecta > Lepidoptera > Crambidae > Leucinodes > Leucinodes orbonalis. The sequence goes on along the minus strand of PQWD01002761.1, from coordinate 33,611 downwards.
CAATTTTAATCATCTAATTCTGCAGGTGCGACGACGACGCCCGGCTTAATTCTAGCAATATGTTCGATACCAAGGTCACATCCTAGTGACGCACACTAATACAAATCTGTAACTGCACACTAACAAAATTAGACACCGCCTTTCAATAACAGTCTGTCTACCTCATAATATGTCTATGGATTTGGAGGTTGCTCAATTCGACAGTATATATATTTCGATTGCAATAATATATTGATGGATGTGAACGAAGGTAGGGAAGTACTAGGAACGAAAATGTTAGGACCGCGCAATGGCATTCTATCATCTCTGCTTACCCCTCTGGGACCAAGGTGTGAGCTTTATTTTATTTTATCAATGTTGTAAAAATCAACATATATAATAAGTAATAACATGGATGGCTTCAAAAAAAAAAACATTTACCACACAGTTTACAGGTTTACATGAAAATAACCTAAAACAGAATGGAAGAAATATATATTTTTTATTACAGGACAAATATATTTTAAATAGAATTTAAAAATGTGATAGTTGTGCACATCATTATATTAATACTATTTTCATCTTATTTTGAGCAAAAATATCAACGTTTACAAGGATACACAATAAACCTAATCAATAATGTAGTCAAGAGCTAGATTTGAAATTCCTTTGATACTGAAGATATTGTTAATTTTTGTGAATCATATATCATAGTTCATAACGATATTATATATATCCATAAGAGTTCAACGTATTTTATCTGTTTCCTTATATTTCAGTCCAAGATATAAATATAAATTATGTAAAGAAAATACTTCTTATTATCATAAATTGATTGATTTCAGATTATGGTTAAATTTAACAATTGCATAGTTCAAATAAATTTATGCATTTGACGTTCAGGAAAAAATAGGATTTCTAGTAAAATATATTCACAAACCGCTAACTTTTATAACATAGGCACCGTTACAAAAAAGCCACTCGCTCGGAAGAATAGATTCCTTTGTGAACTTCAGTATGCCCGTTTCATTTTAAACTTACAATAATAATAGAATACCCTCGGATTAATTGTGTTATTTTTATAAGAGAGCCTTTTTGGAGGCACTGGGTCGTTTATAATTTGTTGTATCGCAAATATTTTTTCAACTGGATTGTGTAACGGCGATTTTTAATAGCTTTATTATTATCTTTATATTACGCGGCTTGGATTCATAAGAAACAGAGTTATTTCTTATCATTTTTTGTTAAATTAAATCTTTAATAATTTTCAAAATTTTTATAAAATATTGGGAAAATTTTTTGATGAAACTACGGAAAACTAAAAGTTATTTATTAGTAACAGTTTACAAGATATACACTTATTACATTGACTATATACATTAGTAAGCGTTACAAATAAGCAGTGATGCCTTAATTACAAACTGCCACGACAAGCACAGCTGACATGGAAGCAGTTTTGCGGTAATAGTACTATATCCAACTATTATATAGTACTATTACCGCAAATATTTAATGGGTCGTACTTTTTATTTGAATTGTTGAACAGCAAACTAAACTGATTACCAGTAATTATACTTTGTACCATTTTTAATGCAATAAAGTTAACGAGGAAATCAATACGTTCACCTGATAGTAGCTAGTATGCCTTCACATGACAGACAGAATGTTGAAGCAAACCAATTACTGTGGAAAGTTCGCTTCACTTACATGTGCCTGTCACTCGAGACGACAGATATAAGGTCTCTTATACAGAACAATTTCACAATGCCCGTACACTTCTATTTAACGGAAGACTTACGGGATGATAATAAATCTAAGTGCCTTGTTTATATATAAGTATATATATAGTTTTTATAAAATTTATTTATCGTAGTAATAAATTATTTCTGTTTGGACTACTAATATTAACCTGCTGTTTAAACCCACGAATCTGAATTGGGCCAACCAACCAATAAATTAATCAATCAACCTTCTTATCAGGAAGTGAACTAAATTCGACGTTAATACCAATGATATTCTGTATATATAAAGGTAGAAACGCCATCCGTGCCTTAAAAACGAACCGCCAAAGAGAATACAGTTATCGGCTTTGTATAGGTAAATGTGCAATCAATAGAAGTGCTATTTAACAGGAAGACTTACGGGATGATAATAAATCTAAGTGCCTTGTTTATATATAAGATTAGTCCTTAGATAAATAATAAAATAACTAGATTCTCACTAAAAAGTCCTCGCGGCTAAATTCTGCCCATCACTTCAGTTCGCTCGCTATATGCCATTGTGACATAGTAGTATGCTCGTGCTTTCATACCCTTTATAATTTATTTTTTTAATATAAAGTGTCATTAACACGTTACAGAAAAAAATTAAATTATGTTACACCACAGTTTTATTTGAACCTTTTGCTGTGGAAACGATTTAGTAAAACGTATAGCCGAATATATAGGTGACAGGCGCGTAGGTGCCATTCTTGGTCAACGTTTAAGTTTGACTTTACAACGCTGAAATGTTCCCAGCTTTATGGGTACTATGTCACAGACTAGGGACAGTGATCTGAGACACCTTTATTACGTTTTGTAGGTTTCTTAGTTTTGAATAAATCAATAAATGACTTAGAAAGAAAAAATAAATCATTATGTTATGTCACAAATATAATAAGTCAACGTATGTGTTAAGCGGCTCGGACATTTTTCAGTTTATATTTCTTCGTGATTGTGCATTTAGTATTTTATTGTTTTTAATAAGGTTGGGCGTCGGTGGCTCAGTGGTGCAGACTGTCGCCTTCCTACCGGGAGGGCTGAGGTTCAAATCCCGACACGTACAATGTGTTTTCGAATTTTTCGAAAATATATGTACGTTATCCGACGCTCTTACGGTGAAGGAAAACATCGTGAGGAAACCTTCATGCACGCCTGCGAAGAGATTCGAAGGTTGTGTGTGAAGTCGTCCAATCCGCACGGGCCCGCGTGGACGATAAGGCCTAATCACCCTAGGGTAGGCTCGTGCCCCTCGGTGGGGACGCTTAATGAGCTGATGATGATGATTTAATAAGGTTTGGTCTCAATTAATATATTTGACTTGATGAAGCGTCGGTAGCTCATTGGTGTGGGCTGTTGACTTCCGATCTGGAGGGTGCAGGTTCAAATCCTGCCATGTATTTTCGAATTTTCATTGAATGTGACCAGCAACTGCTAGACAGTTATTATTCTCCATCAACGCCGCACTGCACCAGTCACCGAGACAACAGTTGTTTAGGTGTCTTATACCCGGTAATTTACCATAAAGTAAATTGTCTACTGGTTAACATACTTATAAATATTTGCAACATCAGGCGCAGATAGTAATGGAGAACTTATGAATTCAAAAGTTGCAAACTCCAGCTTGAATTGCCGCCTCGACGGGTGATGCACACATATTTATTTGGATAATTTTTTTGGAGCTCCCTGCTTAACTCTTGAATCTCAAGCTAACGTTATTTCATAGTCATGATTAAAAAAGCTCATACAGAGAAAATGGTCGACGACCCATTTGGTGTTGCGGTTGAGACGTCGACTGCAACACCAAGGGTTCCGATTTCGATCCCGGGCAGTACAAACATTTGTGTGCCTGAACATGTCTGTTTGTAATGGTCTGGATGTTTTCTATGTATAATATGTATGTGTTTACAAAAAAAAGTATAAAAGTATGTTTATCCGTTGTTTAGTACCCATAATACAGGTTTCACGCTTAACTTGGGGCTAGATGGCGCTGTGTGAATGTCAGTGGATATTTATTTAAAAAATATATATTATCTGATGATATTTTCCATCACTTGTCCGCAGTTTTCTCTTTCACGGAGTATTTCACTTCCAATATACTATCTCATTCAATTATCCCCTCTCTATCTGGCAGTCCTAAACGGTATCTATCTTCAAATCTCATGTCAAGGACATTTCCTTGCCCTTTGATGGTATCTTATTATTTTCCTTGTACTTTGTTTGCTTTATTTAAGTGAAATATTATATCTCATGTAAAACAATATTGTAATAGAATATAGTGTCGAAGTTTTTCATGGTATGTGGCGTTTTATTTTTTCATAGTAGTTTTTATAAAATGTATTTTTCGTAGTAATATATTGTTTCTGTTTTGACTACTAATATTAACCTGCTGTTTAAACCCACGAATCTGAATTGGGCCAACCAACCAATAAATCAATCAACCAACCTTCGTATCAAGAAGTGAACTAAATTCGACTTTAACACCAATGATATTCTGTATATATAAAGGTAGATACGCCATCCGTGCCTTAAAAACGAACCGCCAAAGAGAATACAGTTATCGGCTTTGTATAGGTAAATGTGCATTCATTCAAATATGTATATGTGTTATGTCGCTGCATTAGGAACACTTTTTTCGATTTTTGTAAGCAATACACGAATCTTACTTTTTACATCATTGTTAAATACTAAACTAAGAAAATGTAGTTGGGCCTAAACTTTCTACAGGATATTTTCATTATTGTTTTGCAATTATATTTTATTCAGAATTTACTTTTATTTAACTTTTAAGGATAGGAATGAATTTTAATGGATCATTTTTAATTAATCTTTTGATTTTTTTTTGTTAATTGTCATTTGAATTTATTGTTTCATTTTATTTTTATAATTTATTCCTTTTATCTGTTTAAAATTTTTATTTAAAACTTTTAAAATGAGTGGTTTTATGTAATATGGATATTATATCTGAAATAAATGATTTGATTTGATTAATCATTACATCACATGGGTCGTTCAAAAGCATAGGCGGGACTTCAGTCTTACTTATTTATGTAAGTCTGAAGTCCCCATGCAGACGATCTCGAATACGGTCGCAGAGCATAGCGATACTTATAGTAGATAATAATGAATTAAATGGTTGATTTTCTTTTGATTTCTTCATTTCCATACGGCGAAGTAAAAAACTATGCGTGATCGTATATTCATGAATAAATTGACGACTTCAATCCGTTAGCGAACACGTAAAATAAAACGCCAAAATAGTGGCTGTCTGATACTTATGAAAACAATTGGCATATTTTATATACATGAAACCGCCGGAGATGTTCAGTCGTATATATTCAGTTTTATTATGGCATTTACTTTCGTGTGGTTAAGTTTGTATGCTGATTTAGTAGAGGCGCCACTTTGTTCAATACTTGCGTTTTGTTACCTATTTTTCATATCATACTTTTCTGGATTTTTAAAACACATAATGCAAAAATAATAAATTATTTCTTTCTTTCTAATGTAGAAATGTGGATGAAATTATTGATAGAAATTAATCGTTACGCAGGATAACCGAAAATAAGTTTTCAAGGACGAATTTTGCTTACAAATGGTCTAAGTATAATTTAACCATTAAGTTATTGGCAGGTAGATTGACTAAGAAAACGCAGCTTCTTACTCATTGTCTACTTAGATGTTATCTCAAAGACTTCTGTTAAAGCATACGTAGAATAGTACACTCACACGGTCAACTAATGTTGTTAAAAAACACTAAGAATGAAACCATATTAGTTTAGTTATAGGGAAGATATAATACGAATGCTACAATTATAGGATTTTTCTACAGTGACGATAGGTAAAAAAGAATGCTTTAAAACATACCAAGTTAGTCTACATGCCTTGTGCGTGTGCCACCGGCATAAAGAACAAGCGCGAACATTTAGCCTGCATTACACCATCATAATTCACCGTTGGAATTTACTGGATAGATGCGTGCGGCGTGATAAATGGTTTTACCATACATGGGTAAATAAGCGACTGAAACTCAACAATATAAGTGTTAACTTCTATAGTTTAAAAATGACTGAACTCCTACTCAGCCGGGTTCTAAGCAAATCGGTAATGAACAGCGCCTTGAAAGTACTTGGTCAGATGAAGTTAACTTGAATTTTAAGTAAATTATCCTATTTACAGAGATAAATATAGAAATTGTCATAATACTCGCACCATTCATGACGCACTATCGATACTGTAATACAGATTTTTGTACTTAAAATAATATATTTTTTTACCAATGGCAATCTACTGGTTCCCTGAAATTGAATTACACAGGCCAAATTGAATAGTTAATAAATATGTACAATCAATAAGATGAACATTTTCACATCATGTTAAAAAATATATCCTTATACTGCTACATATAGAAAGTATTTGTCGTTCTAGGCAGAATTAAAATGAACTTCTTTTTTAGTTGCTGGAATAATAAGAAAACATAAAAAACAGACATATTTAATTTGAAGCCAAACTATTCTACGACTTATACTTATTGAATACCTACAGATAAACAACTAGAAATATTTTGCTTGGCTTAGAAAAGGAAAAAAATGCGTCCAATTTTATTGTACGCCAAGACAAACGATGCGTTTTGCATTACAAAGAGCGCAATCTAAAACTCATGTTGAAATAAGAATGATCCTGCAAAAACATAATAACATGAAGGAATCAAAGCCAAGTTTCCGTGCGAATATAAAAATACTAGTTAATTTTATTCTGCATAAGGTGTAGTCAAAATATAAAACGTATTCATCTTAAGCCGATTACACTTTAGCCGATCATTTCATTTCCATTTACTAAAGATTGTTTCCTTATACTTAAAAACTTAAAACACGTAGTAAAGATCTTCCATCAGCATGTAGAGATAGTACGTAGTCTTTAAAATTTTACTTTTAGATAAAAAAACATTGTAACCTTAATAAATTATTAAGGTACATTGTACATGTTTTATTTGTGTATAATACTGTGTAAACGTAAGCATTATAAATATATAAACTAAATCAGAATTCTTGAGACGCCAGTCTTGTTTACCATTAAAAGTGGACATACGAGTATGTTACGTTGTTAAATATACTTTTTTATTTAAGTCATCTAATACTCGTAGCACTACATCAAAACTAGGACAAACGCTGAAGCTTAAGAAAATACAGACACACAAAATTATACATTACAAATTTATTGTTTTAAGAATAAGTTACTCTTTGGGCAGTGGGTTTCTTCCTGGTTCGTAAAGATAAGTTAGTTGTGATGGAAGCACAGTCAATACCAGCCTGTGAAATAAGTCTGTAATGTACTTTGTTATGAGGTGACTGTAGAAAATAAAAAAATATGAAGTATAAATGTTAACTGAAACGAATAGCTATCACCGTGTTTGGTTTTCCTGAACAAAGTTTAGTACGTTAACGGAGTAGTCAGTAACGTTTATTTAAGTAGCATAAAACATGTGGTTGATTTATTGTTTATCAATTAAGACTGTGTTAGTTTTATCTTAATTCAATGATAAGATTAAAAGAGATAAAAGAAAATTAAGCTTTATGACAAAATTATCTTGGCGATAGCACTACCGTGCTAGACAGTGAACTGAACGTTAGAAGTCAAAGACGATTTTACGTGTCCTAGCAGAACTATTAGATGACAAAGGCTTTGGCAAAGCTAAGTCACATCATAGGTTATTGTTCGGGACTGCAACTGAAAAGAATTGTAGGATTATTTCTTTGTATTAATACACAGACTAAGAAAAGAGATAAATTTCATAGACACAAGATGTTGACAAGGAGTAACTTTAGTTACGACCACACTATACAGAAATCGGATAAACAGATTAGTGCAGGTTATAAAATTTACCATACGAACTCATATTGTCATTCTAAATTTCATTTATAAGTTTTAAATAAAATATAGCTTTGCCGTCCACTTTGTTTTCTAAATCCCATCTCGGTTTAGTTTGCATAGAGGTTTAAGAATGCCTTTATTACACTGAAACACAAGCAGTTAATGTGTGTTGAATCAATTGTAAACTAAGTACATGTTAATGAAATTGCTCATGGGCGAAAATAATTAGTATTGAATAATTAATAGAACTGATTAAAATGTTCAAACGACCTCAAGCGGCAATTTGGTACTGAGTTTTCGAAGAAATAATTTCCTACTTAAAGCTAAGTTCTGGTAACTGTTATAATTTAATGTTGCTTA
>PQWD01002761.1:0-23414 GCA_019425675.1 Leucinodes orbonalis | reverse complement strand
ACTAAATATTAATTTGGCAACACGTCATTAATAATTACATTAAAAAAATTGAGATGTCAAAAAAATATAATTTGATTTCAGAGCCCATAAATCGGGCAATGTCGAGGTATGCAGATATGACACTGGTGACACGAATCACACGCAAGTTGCAGATAATGTTAGCAAAAGTTTAGGCGCTAGGTAAGTTGCTGAGAAATATTGCAAGTTTCCATAATTTGTATTGACTTTTAACTTAAAACGCCAGGAATCCAGACACAATAGGAAATCTTTTATCTCCAACTACTAAACGGTCGAGCATAGGACGCGTGAAAAATCACAACAAACAATAGATGAATCGGTTATCTACGCGTGTGCTATGTTCGAGCGGCTAACATTGTCAGCGGTGTCTAAAGTAAAAAGTAAACTAATAAATGGCGGAAAAAGATAGGTAGTATCACTCGTAATTTATCGTAGTCCACATTTGCGGACATAGGTCTCTTCGTTTATAAACGTGGTATCCCGTACTTTCGCTTTCCAAATTCAGCTGCCACAAGTTTCGCAAATAGTTGGTCCATTGTGTTGAAAGACGACCTACGCTGCACATGCTAAACCACCGTCCATTCAACAAGTCTGAAGTTAAAAACTTACGGAAGTTTCACTTCAATAACCAATTAAACCAGTTTAATACTCTTCAGTTTGAATTTTGAATCATTCGCATCCATTCGACCTATTATCGTACTCATATTATGGAATGTTTCTTTCTTTAGAATAATAGAAAGATAGAAAATCTTTCTATTCAACGATATTTAATTTAAAAAAACTAACTTTTTTTATTTGTTTTCGTTATATGTATTATTGATCAACGCAAAGTGTTTTACATGATTTTTAGGGTTTATAATTATTTAACATTTGTATCAATAGAAGCCTCATACCTATTTGAAGGATGAACTTTAAATCACGAGTACTTAGGTTCTTATTTATTTAAATATCCAATGCTCTCGGTTTCACCATATTTACTCTGTTGGTCGTTCATGAACTTTACAGCTTCACCAGCAAGTTGGCGAATGAATTTGGGTCTGTCATACCTGATAATTTTTACTAGCTACGGTGCCCTCACCCCGAAACACAGGAAAGCAGAACACTCTTATTTCACAGGAAGATATCTGGTACTGTACCGAGTCTACCACCTAGAGGTTTCAGTCGACTACCTTAACATTAATTATAATACTTAAACAGCCAATGTACATTTTTTATTATTATTTCGCTCTCTCTTTCTTTAACTTATAGCAATCCCCCATTTTGCGCCAGATATCCCGGTCCTCAGTTTTTCTCATCCAGCCTCCATTAGCGACCTTTCGCAAGTCGTCCGTCCATGCATCGTTTCGGGCATCCTACGCTACGCTTGCCCAGACGCGGTCTCCACTCCAGCACTCGTCTGCTCCAACGGTCATCGGTGTTTCTTACATTTTCACAATGATATTTTGTATATATAAAGGTAGATACGCCATCCGTGCCTGAAAAACGAACCGCCGAAGAGAGTACAGTTTGTACTCTTTTGTTAAGGTAAATGTGTTCGAAATTCGAAATATGTGTATGTGTGCTGTCGCTGCATTCGGACCATTTTTTTCGATTGTTTTGTGAGAATATCACGAATCCATACTTTTTTACATCATTGCATTTTCATTATAATAATCGTACACGTTTAAGCCAATCAACTCGTTGTTTTTGCAGCCCCAACAACAGTCTAATAAGGCCGTACAGCCCCCGGTCTACCACCAATTTGGCGGGCAACTACAACCGCCCTCCAGCCGCCTCCGTACGTGGGGATTAACACGCTGCACCAGCGCAGGTATGGTATCAACGTGCAAATTACTGTCCTAACAAGTGAATCAGTTAGGAAAATATTTTTTGTATATATCTAAATGTATTTTTAAAACATTTTTTCTCAAATAACGTGCGTTAATATTAACATCCTTAAAAAAAACATCGCACAATTTGATACAAGAAACAAGAACATGGCTAAGTTGATTCTCTATGGAAAACAATATAATTTAATTAAAATTAATTATAATTATCCGACAAACCTGATCTGATATCATGTTCACCGGACATCAGATCTTCTGAAATATCTAAATTGAAAACCCTAATTCATAAATCCGAACATAATGTCATACATTGTTTGTTCGGGAACAAAAGAAATTAAAGCATTGATTGCAATTATTTAGCATCCCTAAATTTTATAAATTCGTATTGTTACCTGGAAAACTCACCCAAAATATCCATTTTACAGATCAGTTAACATCGACAAGACGCCGTCTACTTCTAGCAACACGCCTGAACACCGCACCGAACTTGGTCTAGAAGAGTCCTTAAAACTGCTCAACGATGCTACCATCGCGGTTGACCTAGACAATCACCTCAAAGACCCTATCATCGACATGGCAGACAGCTCAGAAGACTATGTACCAATCAAATCCGATGGTTATGTTGCCATGAAAAATGTTAAGGAAATTATCGTTCCGGACCTGACTAAATTTGGGATCAGTGGTCCCATTTGACATGAGGTCTCTATCGACGGTCTGCCGCCGGTAAAGACATGGTTCTGTTAAACAACCAAAGCATGTATTATTATAATGTATTCCAATTATAAAATACACTAAAATAAAGCACTTAAACCTTCTCTTCAATGTAACAAATACTTTTCTGAAAACCGCATCGAAATTGCTTCAGCCAAACGCGAGATAATCGCGGACAAACATACATACATACTGACAGGTCAAACTGTGAACATACTTTTTGAAGTCAGTTATTATATTATATTATGTATTAAAATTAACGATTTAAGATGAAATTACTTTGCAATATTAGAAAACTAAAACGCGCTTGATAGGTTTGCGATTGTTTTAGGAAAATTAAATGCAAAAGCTGTAGTACTAGAAGAGTCCAAAAAACTGCTTTACGACACTATTATAGCGACTGACCCAGATTATCTTCGTAAGACCCTATCATCGACATGGCCGCAGGACGTAGTTCTGTCAAAGAACGTAAAAGCATATAAAAATATATATGTATATATATACGTAAAAGTATATAATATAATTTCAATACATTATAATGTATTATTATAATGTATTGAAATTATATTATATATATACTAAAATTATATTATGTATTCAAATTGACGACAATAGATGGCAGTACGATTGGCAATATATTGCATCGTATGCAATATTAGATACTAAAACGTGCTTAATACGAGTAGGTTTGCGCTTGTTTTAGGAAAAAAATAAGTGTAGGAAATAGCTGTAGCGTGTTTGTTAGGTAGTTATATATCCATTATATAGTAAACGTAAATTAATGATTTCTGTCCCAAATAAAAATTATTGAATGATGAGAATTTTATTAGATGTTTTTAATTGCCAACTGGGGTTTTTTTGGTACCTACTATCGGTGTTGTTGTAATTATCAATTTTTGAATTATGCTACTCTTTACTATTTATGTAACATCTGATAGCGATTTTTTTAGTAATGATGTATTAATCTAGAAAATATTAGACCCTAATAACTGTAGGTATTAAAAATCAAATATTTACAGTAATAGCAAAGTAACAAAAATAACACATAACACTTAAAGTAGGAAAGTAAACTTAATCCTGTCAATTTAGGAGGCTGTAGGATCATTTATATGTAGCTATATATGTACGTAAATTTTTACATGTTATATTTGAAGATAGTATATTGTCGATTTATAAACACATCTTTGTTAATAATCAAGAATTTGATTTGAGGAAAAATATGTCTCATGTGTCACTATTTTAATCACACTTTCTAGTCGATTATTATTAATTTTTTTAATGTTTTGGAACTAAAATTTTGTATTTTTGTATAATAGTTACGCAATAAAATATGTTAACCCTGTACTATGGTTTTATTATATAAACCCGAATCCATAATTGAAAAATAATAAACAATATATTCTAGCTTCATTTCACCTTTTTGTACCAAAAATCCTGGGATGCAGGGTAAAAATAACTGACACAGCGTAAAGGTAATAACATTTAATGAAATTACATAATTTAGTAAACATAATTCATCAATCAAGTTTCTCAATGTTTTCATTTCATACATCATATAATACTTTTATGATACTCATTTCGATATACCTTACTTCTAATTTAATTAAAATAAAGAGATCTAGTATAACTTACAATTATCTCTTAAAATTATTCATAGATACAATTTTCTTTTTTTTTGTTAATAAAGTAAAACTCAAAATGTCATGTTTTAAAAAATATTACAATAATAATTTATTTTAATTATAATAGCAAATAGGATTGTTTACTATATTTAAAGTATACATTTACTTATTTTTAATCTTATTATATTACAAACTATAGGATATTATCACTGGCATTAACAAGGAATTATCAATAAAATTGCTTAAACTTTAGAAAGAAAGAAAAACATTTATGAAATACTACGATTTAATAATTATATAAATAAATTAAACCACTGCTTATGCTCTAATTTATATACATACTACAATAAAATGTAATGTCACAAATATCCACTGTCCATTTCACAAAAGTATGAATGTCATTAAAAACTATGCCTAAAACATAGACTTATAAAAAATACGCCTAAAAGAACACAAAATGTCTCAACAAAATGTAATGTGACGAATATAACGAAATGTGTTTTAATTAATTTTCTTTTTTAATTCAAGTGTCCCTGATTACATCCAAACAGTCTGTATTTTGAATTTACTTTAACTAGCGACCCGCGCGGGATCGTCTGGGTCCAGTGTTGATACTAAATATATTGCGGGCAGCTTACCGCCATCTCTTAAAACAGTACTACTTTGATTTTAATCTTATACTAATGTTGACATTGTTCAGTTTAATATGTTAATGTAGTAAATTTTGATTGTATGTAATTTTTCAAATCGTGTTATTTATTAATGTAACCTGGTATTTTTTCTAATAATGTGTGATCCATGTTGATTGAAGTATATAAATTATTATTATTACAATATTACTTCGCGAAAGGCGATGTTATATTATAGTAATACTGCTACATGTCATAGTGACATAGTTGTGCTCGTGCTTTAGATTTTGCCATAAGGTCATAATTTTAATGAATAATTTTGTCATGAATGTGCTTTCATACTATGACTTCTTTTGTCTATAGCCTTTTCAATATCTATCATCAAATTTGTCCAGTGGTTTTGCGAACAAACAAACATTTTAACATTAGTACAGATTATGTATATGTGGTACTGCAAAAGCTCGAACTACGGTAAGTCTTAAGATTTGAGTGTAAATCCTAAGATTGACCGATACGAGTTGGTAAATGTAAGAATTGCTGAAAATAGGACGACTCTTTTCTGGCTTTCCCATTCGAATTCAGTATATGTCAGGTTTTACTGCTCTGAGCTGGTAAATGTGGAATAATAATTTTAATTTACATCAATTAACTTTTAAACAAAACGTTCATAGTATTGTATAGTAATTACTAATCAACTACTAAATATTAATTAATAAGTTTGTTACTAAGAATGTACTTTAATTCGTAACGTAGTTGTTCAGAATTTTATAACAAAAAATAGTTTCTGCCGCTTCGCCGGGCCGAAACCGCGGCACGCTCGCTCCGCTCGCTCGGCTCGCGTGTTTTTTGGGGTCACAGTTCTAACCTTAGAGTAAATATACTAGTTATAATGCTCTTAGTTCTAACCCATGCATATTTTTTCAACATAACGTTGCATTGTTTGCAAATTCTAAGATTTACCAAATAAATCGTGGTTCAAGTTCGAACCGGAAACAATTTTGGAAATTTACCATTAGGATGTGGTAAAATTTAGGTTTTACTAGAAAATCTTAGGATTTACCATAGTTCGACCTTTTACAGTAACATATACGATAATTCCCGTGGTTACTCCACTGGTTTCCAACAGACAATCGCTCGCATGTCATCGGTCGCCTTCCCGAAGGTTCTCTCGCCATTGTCGTCCACATACTGATTGATCTGGTAGTCCAAGAGGGTTTGGAAGCCGAGCACGTCTCTGCCTAGTTGCTGTGGGTAAATAATATAGGTTGGTACACAAGTTTTAATAAAGCGCCACAATATATGAATTATTTGCATGTCTTTTATGGCATTAAGTGAACGGGACGGTTAGTTAACTATTTTTCTTTTAGCCATTTCCTTTGTAAACCTATTAATCTACTAGGAGTCTACACAGTGGCGTGCAAAGATATTATGAGTAGGGTATACAAACCAAGTGACACTAATCGCAAAACAATAAACAATTTTCATTTTTGTTAAATTGACTGCTGTTAATGACAGCAGATCGCCTTTGGTTTCAAGTCTTTAGAAGAAAATGGGTGAATATTTTAATATTTTGACGTCTTTCCTGGTTGTCTGGACGCACGGGGTATGCAATACTTATTTGCATATTTGGAGTGTACACCACTGTCTGTTACCTAGTAATATTGGCAAACTTACCTGCGTTAGAGGACTGGTATTGGTAGTGAAGACTCCCTTGAACCCTCGTTCTTTGGCCACGGCGAGGGTGGCATGCTCCAGCGCGGATGGCGTCAACGTTGTCCCGAGGGCTCAGGGTTGCATCTGTCGCCATCATGAACGAGTGGAGGACTGTTCCTGTGGGGGAAGAGGAAATTAGGTTTGATATTCAGCGGTTTATTTATATTAGGATAAATAGGAGTTTCTTGAGGAAACCATTAAAATTAATAATTGCCTTAGTTTTACTGAGCACCTACAGGTGAAAATGCGGATGTTATGTCATTTCTTTATAAGTACAAAAATATAAAACTACAAAATGTAAAAAGGCGCCCCAGATCGCTGTCCCTACTCGTAGTCTCTGCTTAAGTTTTGAAGAAATAAATGTAATCTTGCTTGGATAAACAATAAAATTGATGCATAATAACGAAAAAACGTCAACTAAAAAACGTCGGAGCCGCATGACGACGTATATTTATTGTTATATTTCGAACGTTTACGAATCAATTAAATTTTGACCTTAACACGTATAGAAAGTGTACAAAATCAAAAGCACGAGCGCACTACTATGTCATTATGACATGTAGGGAGCGACGTGATTAGGAATGAAAATTTCGCCCAACTGACGCGATGGACAAACTTTTGCCGCGGACACGGGTAGGCTCTTGCCCCTTGGTGGAGACGTTTAATGAGCTGATGATGATAGGATCGATCATTACCTTTGCCAGGCGGTAAGCGATGGCGGACGGCAGACTCGACGAACTCCAGAAAAGCCATGATGCGGGCCAGACCTCCACTGAGTTCCACTTCAGGCTCGTCACGCGCGTCGAAATTCAGAGCGACAGCTACCGGTGGACTGCCAGAACCTAGAAAAAGCATTTGTTCTTATATTTCTGCAACTACTACACAACAGCAAGGCTAGGTCTAAGATCCTCCTTTTTTTATTGAACAGGAGGCAAACGAGCATACGGTTCACCTGATGGTACGTGACACCGCCGCCCATAAATATTTGTAAGACCTCATGTACCAGAAATGCGATGCCGTCTCCTTAAAAGTGTGTACGCTCTTTTATTTTAAGCATACCTGGTCGTATACATTAGAAATGTATCCAGTGGCAGTTCATTTCACAGTTTTGTCGTACGTGGCAAAAAATGACGAGGATCGAACTGTGAAAGATCTCCAATCATCCAGGTGGTGCGGATGAAATTTGGAGTTCCTTCGGATGTCCATGTGGTGGAACTTACCCGTTGAACAAGCCCGAACAACTCATCGGAAGACTCCCCGTGATAAAAGCTGAAGAAGCGCCTATCGTTGTAAAGTTGTAAGAAACTTACCATGTGATATCACGCAACTGAGACCAGCGCTGCGAAGTGCTGGCCAAATGGCTCGGATCAGACGCGCGTAGTCGTCAACGTCGATCTCGTGCTTCACAAACTCTTCCAGTTCCGCCTTCTCGTAGAATGATTGCACTATCATGCTGTGAATAAAACATTAATAACCATCGACGTTTACGCAACGCTATGTAGGACCAACATAAGCAGGAGCTTGTACTATAGGTACTTCACAACCAATGAATATGTTACTAAAAAGCTCGAACTGCGGCAAATCCTAAGAGTTTCCAGTAAAACCAAAGATTTACAAATTCGTAATGGTAAATGTCAAAAAATGTAAGCGATTCGAACTTTCACCACTATTCAGTTGGTAAATCTTAGGATTTACGTTGTAGGCACGGTAAATGTTAATAATTTTTTAGCTTAAATAATATGCTTAATGAAAATAATTTAAATAGGTAATTATTATTACTATCGTATGATACTTATAATATTTTGTACCTAATGTTTTCACTAAAAAATATTTGAAGTTAATAATTATGATTGGTCATTGTTTTATTCCTAAAACGAACATCTACCAACTGACGGCAGTAAAACCTAGCATAAACTGAATTCGAATGGTAAAAGTCCGAAATAATAGTCCTATTTTGAATTACTTACATTTACCAACTCTTATCGGTTAATCCTACGACTCACAATTAAATCTTAAGATTTACCGTAGTTATAACTTTTACAGTAACAGATAAACACATTAAACATGGCAACACCCACACTAATTCAAACAGTAATGTTGATGTACACAAATGTGTTATACTATCCAGTGTTCGAACTTAACCCTTGCGAGTAAAACTTCTTGCTCGACCTTCCGCACTGGGGTCGCGTGGACGACTAAGGCCTTATCACCCTATACGGGTAGGCTCGTGCCTCTCGGTGGGGACGTTTAATGAGCTGATGATGATGATACTTACTCGATAACTTGCTGTTCGTGTTCATCTTTTAGCAGCTCGACGGTGAACTGAGGCTCGTCTTTCTCCTTTTTGTCATTGGGGTCTGTGGTCAAATGTGACAGCACTTCTCCTAAGTTCGAAGCGCCAAGGAAGTCGCTGATTTCTGTGGCAAAAAAATTGTGAATAAGTTACTTGATTTTAAGTAAGTACTGAATACTGATCAGAAAATCAGTATTTCGTTATCATGCTCAAAATGGGGACGACCTATGTCCACCAGGGAACTTTAATAAGATGAGTAGAGAGAGACCATTTAGTCATTATTACACAAGTCTAAAATTTGTAGTTTTGTCTTAACGAAACATAGGCTACTAGACTCATATGTAATTTCCTAATTTAAAATAGTAGTTATAGTTGTGTAGTAATTAGCACAGAAAATCAGTTGTTATGAGCGCAAAACTTACTTCAATAATGTTGATCTAAGGAGCAAAATGCATTTATAAATCCAAAGTATTTTTCTATTTGTTTTTCTGACGACCCATTTGGTGTAGCGGTTGAGACGTCGGCTGCAACACCAAGGGTTCCGGGTTCGATCCCCGGGCAGTACAAACATTTGTGTGCATGAACATGTCTGTTTGTAATGGTCTGGGTGTTTTCTATGTATAACATGTATGTATTTACAAAAAAAAATGTATATAAGTATATTTATCCGTTGTTTAGTACCCATAATACAGGCTTCACGCTTAACTTGGAACTAGATGGCGCTGTGTGAATGTCAGTGGATATTTATTTATTTATTTGTCAAATATAATTTTGTGACGTCATCGGATTTGTAAACAACGAAATGCATCACAAATATATTACCCTTGTCCCTTTGTGTAGTGATGTTGAAAGAAGAGACCGTTTCTTTTTCACTGACTTTAAAAAAGGAGGGTATTAACCTACTTACTTTAAAAAAGGAGGAGATTTATCCTTTGGGCTTAAACCACTAAAGCTCACCAATATAATACCCCTTGTCCCGTAGTCTAGTGATGGTATATATAGAGTTGAGTGAATTCCCGCCCAGCTCGTAGAAGCCCGCCCTCACGGATATGGCGCCTCGGGCGGCGCGCCCTAGCACTTCGCCCACCGTCTCGAATAGCACTCGGGCAGATGTCATCTGGCTTGTGTCTACGCCTGTGTAGTCTATCTCCAAGGGGATGCTGGAGTCGTCTGTTGAGGAAATATGTTGGCATTTATTAGTGGTCGGAATAAATACATTAATAAATATCCACTGACATTCACACAGCGCCATCTAGCTAACCCAAGTTAAGCGTGAAGCCTGTATTATGGGTAATAAACAACGGATAAACATACTTAAATACTTTTTTTTGTAAATATATATTACTTGTACATAGAAAACACCCAGACCATTAAAAACAGCCATGTTCATACACACAAATGTTTGTACTGCCCGGGGATCGAACCCGGAACTCTTGGTGTTGCAGTCGACGTCTCAACCGCAACACCAAATAAGGTAGAATTATTCCTGTGCTTTCACCGAAATGTTGATTTGAAAATCTTCTCGGGGTTTTTAATCTTAGTTGTTTTTATTTTTTATGTTACGAAGTGAACAGAACGGTCAGAACGCTCACCTGATGGTTAGTGATCATGACATGACAGAGCGGCATTGAAGGAGACCAACAACTGATAGACAGTTAAATATTATCCTCCATCATCGCCGCACTGCGCCCTTCACCCGAGACAACAGATGTTAGGTCTCTTATACCTAGTATTTCACTATTTACAGTGTCCTCATGCCGAAACAAGTGCATAGCACTCTTATTTCACGGGATGATATCTAGCATTACGGCTAATTATAAGTAGGAGGAAAAGAGAATTTCGAGTCTTCTGTAACCTCGTTCTCTTGTCAAAACAAAACCCAAAGCGTCATTTCTTTCCGCGGTATCACTCCAGTGAAGGCTACCCATTCGTGACGAAGCATGACTCTTGCACACTTGAAAATAACTACCATTCGTAGAAGCATGGCATCACATTACTAAAATTGCCGTCTTCAAAGCAAGTGTGAATAGGCTGTTTCTAGGCCGGCATGATCCATCCACGGCCGCATCATTAAATCAGGTGAGATGGTGGTGAAATGTCTGACTATAGAAGATAAAAAAAAACACTTATTTCATGAAAGAACTATTATTTACTTACCATTATTGTTGGTGTTTTCGTACATCTTGAGCAGGGCTTGCCGGTCTACCTTTCCGTTCACAAGCAGTGGAACATTCTCGATCACAATTACCTGTAACGGAACCGTTATCAGTGATGCCACCTTAGCCCTTTTGTAGCTAGAGTTAGCACTTTTTTAGTATAGGTGAAATCCTTTTTTAACGATTTAGCCCGAAAAGAGCAATCTAGCTCTTTTTCACTGTCTTGTAAATATTGCAAATATTAAGTGTTCAGCATGCTAACAAACGAGTACTTTTTTACTAATTCAACGGTCATGATGACCCTTTTCTTAGATGAGCTAAAAAAATCGGCTTCACGACATGATTATTTTGGCATTTTTAGTACAGAAAATCTTTTAACGCTCAATCTAGCCCTTTCTAGCCCTTTTTGACATCACAAAAAGCTCTTTTTCTAGAACTCAGGTGGCAACACTAACCGTTATCATTTACGAGGCTCGAAAATGTTCTAGTTATGTGAAAAATTAAATGTTTATTGCCAAAAATATATGGATTGAAAAAAATAGGTCTCAACTTTGTATCATCAGCATACCATAGAAATTGCATGAAGATCATACCAATCAACTTTGAATGGAAAATGATGTTTCAAAATGATCATTGTACCGATAGAGCCTTCAATGTCCTAACCATGTACTAACTAAACCCGGAAAAATAACATAAAAGTGACTTTTTTAATACAGTCCCCTCGTGGAATTCGAGTGGATACTCGACCACAGAGGCAGAGAAAAATTATAAATAAATGTATTAATTTATGGTACACAAAAAGATTACTATGACAGTAATCTGGTATTACATATTGATGGTTTTAGTTATTTAGAAGTCTAAACAGTAGTCCATACACGAGAAACACAAAAATTTAAACTAGTTTAAATTTACTTGCTTCAACTAAAGACAGACATGTAAAAGTGTGTCTACAAAAAAATTAAATAATAATTAGGCGATTATTTATTTTTACACTTATATTACTTCAATAACAAATACAGTTATTATAAATTCTGAGTCAAAAAGAATCCTTTTATTTACTAACATAAAAAAAGAAAGATTACCTGAGGTATCATGTACTGCGTGAGGCTGTTCTTCAGGCTGGCCTCGATGTGGTGTGCTGCCAGCCTAGCGTCAGGCTGGACGGTCACGAACGCCAGGATCTCAGGGTTTCCACGCTCCAGACCGTAGCAGAGGATCACACCTGGTAAGATTAACAGAACTCACCGAGGTTATACATAAATCTATTAAACCTCTTTCGACATCAAGTTATAAAACTATTATATATAAAGACTTTATAAAAACGTTATAAAACTATTATAAAAAAAAACTATAAATACTTACTTAATAAATCTAACTAGAAAATTTTAAAATAAATTTTACTAGATGGTAGACTCGATACTGAGTCGTCTAGGTAGGTACCACCGCAGTGCCAGATATCATCCCGTGAAACAGGAGTGTTATGCACTTTTGTGTTTTGGGATGAGGGCACTGTAGCTAGTGAAATTACCGGGTATAGGAGACACATCTGTTGTCTCGGGTGACGGGCGCAGTGCGGCATTGATGGAGGATAATAACTGTCTATCAGTTGTTGGTCTTTAATGCCGCTCTGTCATGGTCTGGCGTATCACTTACCATCAGCGTCCAGACCGTCCTGTACACTTATAACATATAAAAAACATAAAATAAGATAAATTAAATATATTACATCCTAAACACTTAAAATATTAAAATTAATAATATACATAATCTAAAGAATTCCGTTCAGGCAAGGTTCCGAAAATTAAAAAATAATAATTTAGCAGCATACGTATTAAATAAGTAACAATTATGTGTCACTTTGTTTGGCTATAATGGACTAAATAACTGTAATAGTAATCTTTATTGCACAGAAATTAAAAAAAAAGAACATGATAAATAAAGAACCAAATTCAAAGTACAATTAAGGCGGTCTTATCGCTATAAAACAATCTCTTCCAGACAACCTTCATGAGAGGAAATACATTTAAAAATTGTGAAAAAATGAGTTAAATGTGCAAAATCAAAGCAAGAATGATAGTAAGATAATATATATATATATAAGTATAATTATTCAAAGAGTAAAAAAGGTCGACTGTACCAATTTTCATCAAAATTTGTAACCAGCTGAAATTTGGCACAACTTATGAGAGGAAATTTCTTGATAAAATAAATAAATTGTCTCGGTTGTTTATAGCTTTATGGGTGCTAAGTAAGGTTTTATAGCTTTATGGGGAGATATGTTGGGTTTTATAGCTTTATGGGGAGCTATGTTGGTTTTTATAGCTTTACGGGAACAAGTACAGGTTATAACTAACATTTATCGATTCCTGGAACAGCGGAAACGGCTCGGTCGATCTCTTGCAAGTCGACGCGATGGCCTCTTATCTTTATTTGGGAGTCAGTACGTCCCGCGTACAAAATCACCCCCTTCTCGAGTATGCCGAAGTCACCAGTGCGGTACAGGCGGCTGAAATCTGTAAAAAAAGTAATTTTATTATAATACTTAAATTAGACGACCCCTTTGATGATGTGGGCTTAATAATGGTGGTTCGATACAAAAATCAGTGTGCATGGATATGTCTGTTTGTACATATTAATTAGGATTTTTATCATCATCATCATCATCATCAGCTCATTAAACGTCCCCACCGAGGGGCACGAGCCTACCCGTATAGGGTGATTAGGCCATAGTCGTCCACGCGGGCCCAGTGCGGATTGGACGACTTCACAAACAACCTCCTTGATTGATCTCTCGCAGGCGTGCATGAAGGTTTCCTCACGATGTTTTCCTTCACCGTAAGAGCATCGGATAACGTACATATATTTTCGAAAATTCGAAAAACACATTGGTACGTGGCGGATTTGAACCTCAGCCCTCCCGGATAAACTTTTTTGGAAATATATGAACTATGTATTTCCAAAAAAGTTTATCTGTTATTATTGTTATTAAGCACTCGAATTACAAGCTCCCTGCTTTATCTCATACATGGATAATTATTTATTTAATGCTCCCACTAATACAGGAGACTCCATAGTGAAATTGATTTTGTTACATTTTTTCCCAGTGCAGTTACGCCATTCCAGGCAGAATCACCCGATTGTCGGTTAAAAAAGATAAAGAGATGCTTCGGAGGGCATGTTAACTGTCTTAGCATGGTATTAATTTATTATCATCAACAGCTCATTATGTCCCCATTGAGGGGCACAAGACTAACCTTATAGCGTGTAGATCTTAGTCGTCCACACGGACCCATTGCGGATTGGCCGACTCATACACAACTTCTCGAATCACCAAGCCACTTCAGGAATAGAGTGGTGACTTTCACTAATATGGCACTATACTCGATTTACAGGGCACTTACAACAGTTTAGGTTAGCAGAGATCGGTCTAAGAGATTATAAAGCAACTAGACACTATACATTCTCTGTATACAAGTTATTGGACGTTTTTCTATTAAAATCTATAAGGAAGTTAATCTGACTAAAAACCTCTACGTGCAGCAGTACACTACTTTGAGAAGGAATCATTATTCCTCAAATCTTTTAAAAGCAGAATACAAAGCGTGTATGAACTGTGTGGACTCAAAGAATACAAAAAATATGCTAATTCCTAGAAAAAGCAAACGAATAATTTACTTTTACTTACTGTGTTAACCGATCATGAATACGCTACAAAACCGTAAACATAGAACTACGCAAGCAAGTGCGATCTTTCTAAAAGCAAGCAAGCCATAACGGTTTACCGGCACTAGAGTTATTGGTAACCGCAGGGCAGCAGAGCCAATCTTCACAAATCTCAAGCCACTTCACGGAGATAATATTTATTTATATTATAGTGTAAAGGACGACCAAGACGCTCACCTGATAGTAAGTGATACGCCTGGCTATGACAGAGCGGCATAGAGGTGAGGATCTCAGTGATCGTGACTTTCTTAGAGGAGTTAAACGCGATTTGCAGGGAACTTACCATAATTAAGGGTAGCAGAGTACGCTAAAAGCAACATAAAGCTGTATCCATTTCCATGAATACAAGTTATTGGGCAACAACTGCAGAAGGTTTTGATAGATATTCTTCCAGGGTGAGATCCTCCGATGATATTGAAGACTGACGATTAAAATAGTGCCTCTACGTAAAACAGTAAATAAACTTTAAGGTTGGATATACAATGAGGGGGAGGCCTATGTTCAGCAGTGGACGATGGTGGGCTGATTGATTGATACAATGAGGAACGAAAACTAACTTTTATTAACAAACAACGATAAACTACTGTAAACAGAACAATGCATGCCAGTGCGAACGATCCAGAACCTTCTAGAAGCAAGCCAAAGACGACGATGTTTACCTGCACGAGAGTATAGGTAGCCGCCCGGCAGCAGAGCCAATGTTCACGGATCCCCAGCCACTTCAGGAGAGAATAGTGGAGAGGATCTCAGTGATGGTGACTTTACCTGATATGACATACAGTAGACGCTCAGGATATAATAAACTGACTACTACAATTTACAGGTCAATCAATTTAATTGGCCTTTACGACTCTCTTAAGGACAGGGAGGCACAAGGCGAGTCTGTTAAAGTTTCAATTCCTTATTCAAATCTCCACTCGACCCCAAAATAAAGTTCATAGGACCCTAGGGACCGATATTACGGACAATAAGACAAAAGGCAAATTGTAATTAGATAGGTGGTAAAAGGCTGTTTGTGAGTAGACAGACATGATCCATCCTCGGCCGCATAGAAGATAAAAAAATCATCTGCCAACCTAAACTGAAAGCTGTTACAAACAGCTTTGTGTCTATGTATTATTAAATGATTCTTTAAGTTTAAACAATATTTATTGATAGATTAAATCTTAGTGTTACAATATGACTGTTTCCCGCGTACAATGCTAATGTCAAGAGAGAGATATTAGTGACGTGACATCACTCTTCAATTGATTAGGGATGGGTAGCGTTGGTCGTTTCATTTCCGTCTAACAGTATGTAAGAACGTATGATTTAAAAAAAAAATCTGTGTTTATCGGTTGCATTCGGAAAACCTTTTGCAGAAGTTCTTCAAAGATTCACACACTCTGTACCCAAATTTTGAACCTTATAGGCATTTGAATCGATTAGATACAAATCAAATTGGAGTGTATGTTTGTTACATTGAAATAACAATATTTTCTTCATGTATATGCTCGCATACGGTACATATGTCAAAAATAAAAAAAATCCGGGTAATCTGGCTGGATGAAACAATCCAATGCAATGACTTTTTTGGCTGGTAGCTGACGTACAAGTAATTTGATGGAAAAACAAAGGCTACTTTTATTTAAGACAATACTTTTTTGGAAAAATAAACGCGTGACTTATGTAGCGATTTTGGGTATCTTTTTCTACGAAGGAATATATTATAACGCGGGTTATTCCGCGGGGAACAGCTAGTAGTATTAAAATATTTACGATGGTAAAGCGGCTCCTGGCTTAAATTGGGGACATATGGCACTATGTGAATAATTGGATACTTATTTACTTACAAATGAGTTCAACAATTGACCACCAATATCTAGCCCACTCTCATTGGTGTGGACTGTTGCCTTCCAATGTGGAGGGTGCAGGTTCAAATCCCGCCACGTACCAATGTATTTTCTTTATTTCTTTCAAATAATCCAACGTTCTTACGGTGAAGTGAAACATCGTGAGTAAACCTGCGCACGCCTGCGAAGAGATTCAAGGGTTGTGCGTGAAGTCGTCCAATCCGCACTGGGCCCGCGTGGACGACTTAGGCTTATACACACGCCACGGGCAGGCTCGTGCCCCTCAGTAGGGACAGTTATGAGCTGCTGCTGGTGATCTAGCCCATTAACAGTCTAAGTTAAACTCACCTGGATGCTGTACGTGGGGGTTGTCAACGAACTTGTCAGCTCCTTGGGCACCCACATACCCTGCAGCCAGGTTGAGGCCGGCCACCCAGACTTCTCCAGGTTCTGATTCTCTGGCCGGGTTCATCTCTTCATCTAGTAGGTATACTGCGCAGTTGTCGAGGGGAGATCCTGGATTGGGGGTTATAACAAATATTTTGGCGTTTATCAAGAACATAGATTACAAAATTATAAATCAAAATTGTTAATAAAATATGTGCAGAAATAATGAACCTAAAACCAATGACTTTTTTACATCATTGCCTAAAACTAAAATATATATTTAGCGATTCAAAGGGTAACGCTGCCAGTGTCTTCGGAACTTTACCAAAGGGGGGTTCTTTTAATTATTTTATTTAGTTATTATATTTTTTTTATTTTAGTTATAATATTTAAATGTTGAAATAGTTTACACTAATTAAATGTTACTAACATTATTTTATATTTCTTGTAAAACACATTATTAAAGGAGTCGCTTTAAGTAATGATCCGAAGCTACGTAGGAACTTGCTTTTTTCAGAAACATATATATCACATCACCAGTCCATATATCAAACTCAAACTAAAAAATCCTTTAATCAATGAAATCTCTCCAAGACAGTTTTGAATCAAATTAAAATGAGGTTAAAACTAGTTTGAATTTACCAACGGTTCGGGAAGTGGATTTTACTGAGAAGGCTTCAGCAAGAAACTATATATTCGAATTTGACGACCATTTGGTGTTGCCGTTAAGACGTCTACTGCAACACCAAGGGTTCCGGGTTCGATCCCCGGGCAGTACAAACATTTGTGTACATGAACATGTCTGTTTGTAATGGTCTGGGTGGTTTCAATCTATAATATGTATGTATTTACAAAAAAAAATGTTTATCCGTTGTTTAGTACCCATAATACAGGCTTCACGTTTAACTTGGGGCTAGATGGCGCTGTGCGAATGTCAGTGGATATTTATTATTTATTTATTTATCTATCATGGCCGTTCGAGCAAAGTAGTTCTGGCGTGGAGAACGCATCTTGGCAAGCGTAGCGTAGGACGCCCAGACCGGTGGACTGGTGATGGAGTCTCTGGTGGAGGCTGCATAAGAAAAGCGGAGGACCGGAATATCAGGCCTATATTGGGGGAGAACTATGTCACGCCAGAACATAATAGGTACCAGGGATATTATATCTTACCAATAGGTATTGTGGGGTACATATCGAGCTGAGGCTGATTTTCCAACACGTAGAATGTGACGTCACCCATCACCTCGGTACTGCCGTAAAAGTTGCAAAGCTTGTAGCCCTCGCGGTCTCCGAAGTACTGGAAGAACTTGCTCGCCAGATCCTAGAAGGAAAATTTAATTGTTCTCAATAATATAGAAAGCCTTTTCTTGCGCTTTTGTTCGCAGAAAATTCGGGGGTAATATGGTATCTTTTTCCTGGATTATGAGTAATTATGACACAGAAGAAAACTCTAAACAGAATATCATTCTAATTCGCTAATATAGACAATTTTATGAATGTCTTCCCATCAACCTTGAAAACTGTGAAAAGTCTCATTTGAAATTTCACACCCCTCCTCCACACATTTCCAAAAATTTGATTCATGATTCTTTTGTTAGTGATCCGCAAACCAAATTTTGGCTTTCTGCCTTGAAATTGCCGTATGCTCCATACAAACTTTAAACCCAATTTAAGGAAGGGTTGAAAAGTCATAAAAAGTATTCTATGTCTCTCTATCCTTTCATTTATATCACTCTCTATCCCTTCTACTATCTCCGCTAAAATAATCACGATAATTTGTTGCTCCGTTTTGCTCTGTTTTGCTAACATATGTTGTAGATTTGTGTTTAACTTTTCGCTGTTAGCAGCGAATGGCTTTCACAGCTTCACCCACACCAGAATTCCAGATTTCACCCACACCATCTGGATACTTGGAGATCTTCTACTGTTCGTTTTGATAGACATTTTCTGCCGCGTACGATTAATTTGTGGAATCAGTTGCCATCGGAAACGTTTCCGGAACGATATGACCTGGCATCTTTCAAAAAGAGAGCGTATTCTTATATAAAGGGCCGGCAGCGCATCCCTGCGACCTCAGCTGTTGCAAATGTCCATGGGCGGCGGTGACACTTTCCATCAGGTGAACCGCATGCTCGTTTGCCTCCCTATGTTATAAAAAAAACCCAACGAATGACGAGTGTAGATGACTCTCAGCCTAGAAGATCAAAAATCGTCCCGTCAAATAAGCTATGCACTTTCGTGTTTCGAGATGAGGGCACTCTAGGTAGTGAAAAATACTGGATATAAGAAACCTAACATCAGTTGTCTCGGGTGTCAGGCGCAGTGCGGCATTAGTGGTTAATTGTAACTATCAGTTGTTGTATCACTTACCATCAGGCGAGCGTCCTGACCATCCCGTTTACATTGTAACATAAAAAACAATGTTCACTGCTAGAGATCGGTTGACGTGAGAGTCTTCTGGTATTGCATGTGTACATGGGCAGAGCGTTGTCACTGACCATCAGATAAGCCATTTGCCTGATTTCCCGAGCATAAAAATATTTATTTATAACTAGAATTTCAAATTTCGTCCGAGCACGATTTATGGCTCTAAATTCAATGAACGTACGTATGCCTTTTATAGTATACGAGTGAAGCGTGAAGAAATCCCATTACGATATCGGCACTCTCGTTCCATTAGGTTAACAACTTAGAGATAAACAATATTCGTATTTAAAATACGAACAAATTTTAGCTTCTAAATGTCAATTTGAGCTACCGAAATTACTATTTTATCCAGTAGTGTGGAAAAGCCTTGCTCTGGCGCAAATGGGGTGGATGGATCATAATTACGAGTATAGTAGCGCGCTAATACTAAATCTAGATTAGAATGATGCTAAAAAACTACCTAGATGTCGGGATATTTCATGATACAATCTGTAGTAAAAAAAACAATTGTATCTACGCGGTAATCTCAGCTCACTACTGGACCGATTTGAAAATTTTCTTTGTTGTGCGCTGTGTTAAAGTTTCAGTTTTGCAAAAGTCATGTATTGTTTTCCTTCAACAATGTATCTGTCATGGTCAGGCGTATCACATACCACCAGGTCAGCGAATTGACCGTCCCGGTCACTGAATATTGTGAGGTGAGCTAATTGTCCGTCCCGGTCACTTAAAAACATTTTAAAAATCAGTAATTAATATCACATACCTTGCTAAGTGTTTCGCCCGAGCATACCCACAGTTTCAGTTGCTGAAGAGGTCGCTCCGAAGGGTTCAGTGAGAGGTACATGAGAATCGAGCGCAGAAGAGTTGGCACCAGCACAAGACGTTGTACCTGGAAATTGAATTTATTGTTCCATTATTTCATCATAATAATCAGCCCATGCCCATAACTGCTTCTAGGGTCTAGTGGGCACTTCGCTGCCCAACCCGAGGGTCATAAATAAATATTAATAAATATTTATTTTATATATATAAATATATCCACTGACACGCACACAGCGCCATCTAGTCCCATATTAAGCGAGCGAACAACTAAACAACTAAACATACTTATATATATATATATTTTAAACACATGCATATTATACATAAAAACACTCAGACCATTACAAACAGACATGTTTATGCACACAAATGTTTGTTATGCCCGGGGATCGAACCCGGATCTTGATATAGTAGCCGACGTCTCGAGTCTCAACCACGTGGGTCGTCATGGGCTCGAATGTCGTGGGTTAAAGTCACTTTGTATGATTTTTCCCAGTTAGGTTGGGATATTGCAGGCCAAATCACCTGATTGTCCGAAAAGAAAGATGTTTATCGTTCTTTATTTATTTAATATTTATTTATTTAGAAACTTAGAAACTTAACAAAGTACAATATTATTTGGTGTGTACGGTAATGGCTAGATTCAGGGCTTCGAAGGGCCGTTAAGTCGTCCGTCCCGGCAACTATCTTCGGATGGTTGTTGTTAACACCCACGAGATGAATTTATCGAATCATATACCGTGGGAAACGATTCGATATGACCATATCAAAAAGTAAGCGCATATTCTTAAGTACTCATTAATTATTTGTGACATGGATAAATAAGGAAACTATAGGTATGTTTGTAAAAACGATATAGAAACTGAGAACTTGTATGACCGTTTATTTTCAAAATAAATAAATACATTTTAAAAAATAACGGGCAGGCAACGTGTCTCTGTGACCTGAGGTGTTGCAAATATTCATGGCCAGCGATGAAACTTTACATAAAAAAAAGCTACATACTTATTTGCGTCTCTATTATTAAAAACAACCTACCTGGTTCTCGCTAAGAATCCGCACCAACTTCTGCGGATCCCTTGTAGTCTCCTTGGACAGTATAATGAGTGTGCGCCCATGCAGCAAAGGGCCCCAGATCTCGCTGACCGAGTCCACAAAGGTGAGAGCCGTCTTCCAGACACAGTTCTCCTCAGTCGAGGTGTAGGGAAACTGCCGGAACTGCCACCAGAGCCGATTGCATATCGCTGAGTACGGTAATCGTACACCTGAGAAGCAGAGATTATGTCGTACGTACTGAACGGAGCAGAGGAGAATATGTTTATTTATTTATTTAGGAAACAAACAATACAGTTTCACTCATAAACAAAAAAAATACTATTACAGAAATCAGTTGAGTCTCCACAACTTGAACTATGTTATTCTACGTTTCCAGTACTATGTTATTCCTTCTAAACTTTGAACACAATGGCGTATCGATATCGCGGCGGGAAAGCGCAAAAATCATCACAAAACACGCAACACTTCAATACCTCCTCCCTCGTCGGCGGGGCCTTTCGTCGCGAGTCTGTAGGTTTGACCAGGCCCTTTCGCGTTACCAGTCCCAAAAATATATACAAGGCTACCTAGCCCCACCCCCTACAATCCCGCTCCTAATGTGGACACCCTTTTGCTCGTGCATATTTTTTTGGGCTAAGAGTCATCTGTGCTCGCCAATTATCCGGCGAAGCTGTGAAGGCTACATGCGGCCAACAGCGATAAGTCATTTCGAAAAATCATGGCTCTCTCTCGCACTTTAAATGTTGAAGACATAAATAAGAATACAAAAATCTTACCTTTAGGTATTCCAGTGCTACCAGAAGTGTACAAGACGATAGCGATGCTGTTAGCGCCAGACTGTGACAGTAGATTCTCAGGCTCGTCAGCTGCGTGACCGCTCGCTTCTTGAGACAACTCTTCAAAGGACACAGCCGGTACACCGCTGCTCGAGAACATTGCTGGATTTGCTGCAAAAAAATAGATTCATTAATGAGCCCAATTTTGTAGTCTCCTACTACTACAGTCACACGTCATGCTGAACTAAGACTTTCTGTATTGTGTACTAGCTTTTGACAGCAGCTCAGTCATCTTCACAAAATGAAGTGACTCGGACACTTGCTGATTCTGCACGGAAGATAGAGAGACACCGATGCACCTATTCTGCAATTGTGGTCCTCTACAACGGAAGTAAAACATTCCCTTGGGCAAGTACCATTTATGCCCAATTGATATTATACCTACAAGGTTGAGCAGGGCCTTGAATTTCCTGAAAAGTGCCCAACTTTTAGACGACCTTTAAAAGGGGGGCAAGTCACAAAAGATCTTCTTGATCGAGGTGACTACAGGTCTGTATAAGCCTGAATAGCCCCCGAAACTTAAATAATAATAATTGTAGGATAAGCGTCGGTGGCTCATTGGTGTGGACTGTTGCCTTCCGATATGGAGTGTGCAGGTTCAAATCCCGCCACGAACCAATGTCTTTTCGAATTTTCAAATTTATATGTACGTTTATCCGACGGTCTTACGGTGAAGGAAAATATCGTGAGGAAACCTGCGTACGGAAAGATTTAAGGTTGTGCGTGAAGTTGGCTAATCCGCACTGGGCCCGCGTGGACGACTAAGGCCTATACGCCCTTTACTGTTAGGCTCATGCCCTACGGTGGAGACGTATAATGAGCTTGTACTGTCTTATACTCGTAGCATATAAATTATATTCTAAAAAAACTTAATAGAACTTACCAGTATCGTCATAGACTACCAAAGCTGGCTGAGCGTCCTTCAAGATATGTGATATCCTTGCTTGAGGGAAACTCGGCTCCATTGGTACGTAAGCAGCGCCAGCCTTCCACGTCGCTAGTAGAGTTAATATTGTACTGCGAACAATGAGTTTTTACATGTATACAATCACGCACGACTATATTTTGGAAATGTTGACGAGGATATTTCGGCCTGGAATGTTTGACGGAATAGTTGGCCAAAGAGCAAACAACTCATCTGATGAAAAGTGACACCATCGCACACAAACGTAAGCAAAGCAGAGGTCTCAGAAAAGAGCTCTCTTTTTTAAGGATATCATCAGCCTATAGCTCTATTTGAAAGACATCATCAGCATATAGACACTGTATAATATTGTGTCATTAATTTAATAATGTAAGTGGTGAGAAAATAAATGATTTTATTATAGCGGCCACTGAAAGGCACAAACTTTCCCACACAGCA